>JAVTVY010009817.1:0-45569 GCA_036873755.1 Hanleya hanleyi | reverse complement strand
TCCGCCTGAGGGATAAAAAAGCCGAAAAGGACACATGCACATCTTCACATGGTAATCATGGCAAATTTGGAAAAACAAGAAAAGGTAGCAGATGGGTGTACATTTATTGATGATCAATGGGCATAACTCAGAAGAAAATGTCGGATCTGCTTGAAAAGCTCAAATTCACATCTTCACATGAATGTGATGCTGATAATGAGTATCACATTCAGGGCTGCATTTAGGAATTTTTTGCAGGTTCCGATCCCAAATTCCCAGTTCTCATTCGTAATTCATTATTGAGGTTCCAATTTTCGTTACTGAATTTCAGCGCAAATAGCCTGTGATCATTCACAAAATAGAGGTTTATTATCATAAAATTCAATACCCAGCTATGCAATCAGATCGATATTGGGGCTCTCAGAAGCTTTTCCTTCAGAAATCCTTTCAAATTGAACAAATTACAACAACAACAACAACCCTTTCGTTTTTTTGTTTTTTTTTATTTGAGTTTGGGCGTCAGATGTTTGGGTGACCATACGTTTTCCGGAACTAAATTGTCTCTAGATGCAACCCTGACATTGGGGAGGAATCCAGCAAAAACTCTTGACATGTAGCATTAACAAAAAAAACCCGGATGGATGACGATATACCATAACACGTCCCATCAGAATTGACTGACATATATGAAATTGAATAATTAAGCTGAAGAAAAGTTCATACAAGATAGTCAATGAATTTTCCATAAGCATTACACATTCTGCATTTTATTATATTTTGGTATATCAATCAAATATTTGAGAAAAAACTTTGAATGGGTGTGAGGCCTCGAGCATTCTGATGGTAAATATTCTCTGCACACAAAAACATATCTCTAATAATCTATTATCAAGTAAATACCTGGTAGTATTTATTATTGTTGGTGCAGCCACATTGGTCTCGTGGTATACAAGTTTCTCCGCTGCGCACAAAGTTGTCGTCACACTGACAGCCCTCGGCAATGGCGACTGGCTCAGAACAGGTGGCTGAGGGGTCATAGCACGTCTCTGGACAGGATGGGCCATCTGCCTCATAGTGACTGTTTTCGCCACAGTCCAATGCTAAAAGTATAATTCACACCACATGTAGCAGACACATATATTAAAAATTTATTCAAGTTCAGTTTAATTCAAGTTGCTTTAGTGCATATATATCCCTGTCAAAGTTAGTAATATGATTGTTGTCTATGTCTGGAACAATGGAACATTGCAGAAAGTAAGAACAAGTATAATACGGGGCCTCTTACATCAAGTTTTCTGATGAGGTGAGGCCTATTCGTACCCTGACCTGGGATATGCACAACAACGTGCTAGGTCAACCCCAGAAGAACCAAGTAGAGCTTATAATCATTTTTCTTTACAATTACAAGTCCTCACAACACAACAGACAAAACTAAGTGGAACACTCACGACACAATTCTGCAGTCCTCCATTGAATGGCAACTCCAACACCATGACAAGCTGCTGCGAATGCTTCCATGCTAGTGCAGATTAAGTCTGGAGACTGACAAATATCATAAATACAGGCAGTATAGTACTTTTGGACATCATTTGCCAGCTTCTCCAAGCAGGTGCCAAATCTGGTGGAGTCCACCATAAGATTACACATGTTTGTGGCCCGCTGGATCTCATCATCCGTACATGGGGTTGGTGGTATAGTATCCGTACGACATCTGTTCAAAAACATGTATAGTTGGTAGATCAAAATGTATCGACCAAACCATGATTTAAATAGTTTTTCTTTGTATAAAATCCACAGGATGTACCTTTATTAATTTAACAAACTGTTTTTGATAGTTGGCTGTAAATGAAAAAGCTGGTATTCAGTATTTACGGCTATAGTCAACTCTCTAGAAAATAACTGTGTTGTAATGACTATGAAGATATCTAAATCCCAGGGCACCTCTATGCTCATTTAAATGAAATAAATTATAGCTTGGGATTTACATAGACATTAATCAGAGGTGTTAATTGATTGAGAACAATGGGGAGCTGATCAATACTCGAGACCATATGACTGATTATGTGTGTCCGAAAAACAACAGAGCTCTGTGGAAAGCAATCTAGGTAAACCAAGAAGGTATATGGGAAAACGCCATCTAATGGTACCGTAATGCTATGAACAATAGTGCAACAACTTTTTTTAATTTGACATTGATTGGTATTTGGTTCACAGATATTTACAATTGTTCCGCAAGACAGTATTTTGATATTTCCAGCCTCCTGACGAAAACCAGACTATTCAGCAGGAACAATCCTGGAGAAAATTGTTTATCACAAACCATGTCCGGGAATGATTCCTTACTCTTACATAAATATAACAATGATAAAAGTGATAATATTTATTGATATAAATATTGAATATTGTCTGTTTCATGATAACCCAGGTGTGTAACAATTAACAAATCTGTTCCCTAAGATGTTACTGTGGTAATTGGGTGTGGCTGGTGTTGAGTGTGCTAATATGGCAGCAACTTGCTTGGGCAATGTATAGCGATCAACGACACACAGCGGCATCCTGCACATATTGACCAATCAGATAACTTAAGCACCGCGACCATGACGTCCGTGATAACAGATTCGAAAACACCATAGCTTGTGCGATACCCAGTGGCAGAAGAACATGCACCTTTTCAACAACCATAAACATTAATAAATATAAGGAAAAATAGTTTAAAACAAAATCTATTTGAAGAGAAAATAAACCCATTCATCTACCATCAAACATCAAACAAGCCAGGCAAATGTAGAAAACACAGAAGCTTGAAAGGCGGTCCGCGATGTCAGTTTATCTGACCTCACCTTCCCACCGAAGGACTTGAACTGGGTTGAAACGCACGGATTTCTATAAAATTTCACTGGTCTATCCTTTAATATTTTATTGTTTATGCGTGCTTTGATTAAATATTTTACATTCGGTTTCAGCGAATAGTTTAGCAGCGAAAGTAAAATCCAAACGTATTTTACCATCAGCACAGTTTTTCTAGGTCACATAACTGGAGTGTGGGGAGAACGCAGTTTGCTATGCAAGTTGGTCAAGGGTTCGCCTTTGGCTCACAAATAGAAACCGTGACGTGGTGAAGATGGGATAGCCTGGGAGGATAAAGAGCAACTGTGGCTGGTGATGGATGCAAATCTGCATAATTTTTTCTTGTGGCAAAGAAACGTATGTGGACAACCTGCAGGCATCATGCAGTTTGAAGGAATGGTCTTTAATGGCCAAATATGTCTACCAAACATAAATAAACACGAGCAATGTGGATACATGTACATGTTGAATGAGTAATCAGAAATTGACTGGAGGACTTGGGCATGGAGGAAGCTGTCTGAAAAGTTTGACTGGTCACTATGAAGCAGACAGCAAAGTGGCTGAGGGATAGTATACCCAGATCATTTAAGCAGACTGCTCAGGCTAAGCCTGTACTATCCCAGAATATAAATTAAACAGTGTTATATACTGTTTCGCCTGAGAACAAACCAAATTTGTCATATGTGACCAATAAACCATAAGTTTGCATGAGCCTTAGGGTGGGATTGATCACCTTTCGGGGAAGAATCTATCTAACTGGAAATTGAAAATAGTGAAAATAATGAGGCAGGAACAATGTTACATGCTTACCTTGGATCATTATCATCTGCTTGCCAGGCATCTGCGAATGCAATTGGATCATCGATACGCGTGCCGTCAGGTAGTCTGTAGCCATTATCTTGGCCATCATAATCTCCACAGAGACCACACATGTGTGTTTCCAAAACCTTAGGAACGTAGATATCAACTTGAGCACGTCTGCTAGACACAACACGCAGTCCAAAATCCGTCTGAAGTTCGATACCACCAGTGACAGATGTGATACTGATATAAGAGTCTGGCCAAGCAGTGTGGGCGGGATCGTATGTATGTGGTGTTGTGATATCCATTCCATTCACCTAAAATATTATATGAGAAATTCTGCATCATATCATAGCTTATCATACTAGGAAATATTTTACTGGGACAATTACAGTACTAAAAAAAGGGATTTGTAACATCTTGAGATAAATAGGAAAGAATTAAACACCAGTACCACAACTTATTACTCTTGCAGTCAATATAAAATAATTCTGATAGTTCTACCACAACAAAATTTACCATTAGGGCATATATTTGAACAGTCATATGTGGTTAGACACATTTATTCTGAGTTGAAGATCTATGGGATTATTAGTGAAATTCTGACAAACTTACATTGACACGAGAGCCTTCAATGGTGATTAGGAAGTCGTAGACTCGAACTTCAACATATTTAGTTGTTGATACACGAGCATTGCGCCCAGTGGGAACATTCTTGCTGATTACATTGAAGTCTGGAATAGAGCCGAAGTCTTCACAGGGTTCTGCCAGTCGATATTTGCAAATTCCTTGGAAGTCATATTTTTGTCCTCCAAACATGATGTAATGTGGGTCTCCCCACACAGTACACTTAGCTCCCTCTGACAAAATAAATTAACAGATTAATAATATACTAAATATATATATATGAAATAGGAAATATTGCTCTGCATAGAGGGTGTGACTGGTATGTTAAACTAATATGGAAAGAGCATTCATGAAAACAAACCAAACTGTACTCATTACAGGAGATAATAAAACTTGACAACTCAATTCAAATAAAGCCCCTAATTATGGTGATTTCTATGATCAAAAATGAGTTGGAAGAAACAGATACAGATCATTTCGCCGGGAATCAAACTTTTCAGGCACAGAAATGAGCTTGATGTGTCCGAATTTACATAAAAACCATCGCACAAACTGTTGACTTGATTTTGCTACAACCAATTTTGTGCATTAACATCATGTTAATTCAAATTGATGGGAATTAGAAATGTGGTGCTCCCTATCGAAGAGATAGAAGCACATTACTATGGGAGCTCCTGCCCTTATTTGATCTGTTTAGCTTGCCTTTAAATCCACAATGATCTCTCGTGATAAAAGTTTCTCAAAACAATAAAAATATTGATCAAAGAACAAGTGATATATTATTATTTTATCAGCAATGAACTTAAATAAAACTTCCCATTATATTGTCTAGAAAATCAAGCTGGTCCCATGTGTGGAGACTCACATAGGGGCCGCCGAACCTTAAGTCCTATCTTAGATAGCACCAGTCCAGCATTTAACATGGCCGATATAGAGTTCAGCCCCCCGCCCCACCCACTTTCAAATGTGCTCCGTGGCTTTTGTGTCACACCTGTATCTGTCGCATGTTCGCACAAGTAGCATTTTTCTGCCACAAAAACTGGACCATCTTGAGTAGTAAATTCTGAGACACAATTTCAATCTGAATGTTGGGCTATTTTGAAGGCAAACAGAAAAAACAGTGACAATACACCTATAATACCACCCCAGGCAGCACAGAAGATAGTTTAATATTACTACAGGTATCATTATTATTAAAAATTGACTGAGCTCAATGCATCAGGGATTCATACAAGTCCCTTTTTACTGTAAGTAATCAGTTGTAAAATTCATTCGAAAACTCAATTCAGACTTCCGAATTTGACTTAATTCCGGAATAGGTTTTGAAAAATGCTCAATAGCTTATTATTTTAAAGGATGAAACATTATAAAATCATTGAGAATTGGTGGTAGATTTGAAGGCATACTCAATTTGAAGAAATTTACAAAAACTGAATAAACCCATTTGAGTAAAAAATACTCAAATTTTTTACTTCTGTGAATCCCTGTGCAAAAAACATTCAATTCTCACCAAAGCAGTTTCTGCCATCTCCCATGAAACCTTCCTCACAGATACAGTTATAGCCTCCATGCGTGTTCTCACATCTGGCATTGTCATCACACTCTGCAGTCCCGTCCAGACATTCATCTTTATCTGAATGATTTTAATACAGAGTTTAATCCTGTTTTTCAGGGCTTGTTTTTCCACGGGAATCTGATTCCCGTCGGCACTCGCACAAAATAATTTGCCATAAAATTTTAGCAATCTGTATAGAAATGAGGAGCACTGGATTGTCATGGATTCACATAGAGCTGGGTTGTGAGAATCTATTTGGGTTCCCATGAATTGCGACGAAAAACAAGGCCTGCATACATATGTAATTACTTGGCTGTTAATCATTAATTAAGCCATTGTTTACAAGTACACAGAAATCCTGCTACAACTGCCCGCTATAAGTCATGTCCAGAACTCATGGGTATCATCCATTTCTCCAAATTCTGTTACTCCCATTAGAAAGAATTGTTCATTCATTACCACCTGCTTGGCAGAAAAGTGTGATGCGTGGGCATCTACCCTATTTCTTCTAATTTTTCGAACAGCATATTTTGACTTTGAAGCAGAAAAAATCCATCTTTATGTCAACTGAGTTTGAATACTGTGGCATGGATATGTTATTTATCCCAAGAACTGCAAAGATAGCTAGTGAAATTTGTAGAATGTTTGCAGAATTTCTCTCCACATTAGCCTGAAGTTGAGTTTTGCTATATGAATAATTAGGGGAAATATGGTATTTTCAGTTTGAAAAACGGTAAATTTTACATACAAACATATGCAGTGAATCAAGATGATTGAGATATTGTTAATATAATCTTCAAATTATACATCCTGAGGCCAACAGACTAACTTCGTCTTGTGAATCTGGATTCAGACTCAATGAGCTTGATCAGAATAAAATATAATGGAGTGACAAGTTCGGAGTGATATATGTCATTCTCAGTTTGGATTAGAGGTATACCATACTATATATCATGGTATAATTACAGGAAGGGAGGGAGGGAATTTGGCTTAATTACAGGCAATTATCAAGTGATTTGCTTCACATTCTGACAGTTAATTTAAAACCCACCTGGAGGGCACAGGAATCGCACTTCATAATCTTGGCATCGACCACCTTGGTCACTGTTCTTGCAGATAAGTCCCATCTCCGGTGAACAGTTCTCCCTGAACACATCACCAGTCTGGCTTGAAGGTATATGGGTTCCCACAGTTCGGCATTCAGCATCCACAGGCTTGACACACACATCCTTACACCTCTGAAAGTAGTCCAATATTTACCTGTACAAGTTAAGGAGTATATCTTTCTTGTTTACAGCAAAATCTGTGTTAAATATAAAGACAATTCATAACAAATAAATATGTAAAATTTCCTAAAACTGTCATTAACAGCTCAAATTTCAACCATTTGATAAAAATTGGAAAATCCAAACTTTCGATATTAGACTGCATACAATTTTTGTTCTATGGTTTCTCGAATTTCAATATGCATTCTGTTGTCACAATGTATCAGGGATTGAAATAAGGGTCAGTGATCCGCAATTTATAACTATAATCAAACATATATGATCCGGAATTTGTGTTATGAAGTGTAACAGAAAACCACAATGTTCAGCATCAGGTCTGAATAAATTGTATTTATTTGCTCTCAATCGAGCCTTTGAAATCCGGTAATCTCTCTTGGAAAAGTGAATTTCAAGAGGACGTCCCTTAGTATAGATGTGGTGTGAGATGGGTATGTATGCAATCCAATTGATACAAATTCCCTGTGAGTGAATGGGAGTAATTAATTAGGTTTTTTGCTGATTTTTTTTGAAAAACGATAACATTATGGAATTAAGGAATTTCTTGGCAAACTACATTTTGGCAACAATTACTGAATATTAAACTTCTAATGGTTTGGTTTTTACAACATTTGTCAATCAGGCGCTCAGGAATGGAACAACGCCACACTCCGGCGCTGGTTGGTCAAATGAGCCATGACATATGCCCACCCTGAAGAATAGGTTAACAGGATATGTGCATATAAACAACAGAAACGTGTTTAAAATTCTTTTGTTGTAGGAGATACAACCCATGAACCCATGCTCATTCTGTTGTTGTTGTCGTAAAATGCTTCACTGCCTTCAGACGGATTTGGGGCGGAATATTTCTTCAGACTGACAGTAATTTTTTTCCAGTGCCGTATATACTATAAAACTCAAATTCGTTTTGTTCAGCGATCATACTTTCAATCGAACTATTCAATGAAATACGGATTTTAACTCGTCATAAGCTGATAAGATAGGCTAAATTCTTCGTCGATTGAACATTTCGCGCCACAACGGCCGACTTTATAAAAATACGGATCGTACATGGAAGCGAAATCGCGAACATATTCCGATCCGACATATAATCAAAACATGCATGACAACCATCGCATCATGTGGGTGTTCCCCCCGAACGAGCTCCAAAGGAAGATATGATGAAATACGGGAGATCATCATCAGCGCTACATAAATCCCGTGCGAATTTGAAACTGCATTTTTTAGCCATATTATACCCGGACAAGAACATATCAGAATTGTAACCATACTGGTGTTGTGATGAAGGGGAAATAAAATATGTAATACGCAATATGCTTGTTGTAGTTGATGTTTCTTGATTGTGGTTACACTGAACGCGTCTGTGCATATTGTCTCAATGAGAGAAACATTTCTGAGAGAACGTACAAGGACTCGACATGGTGCTCGGCCAGACACACACACAAACACACACCCCAGACACACACCCACCGACACACAAACACGTACGCGTGCGCGCGCGCACACACACACGCTTTATGTACTCGGTATATACATGTGAGGTAACCCTATCTGGTAGCCAGATCGAACATGGGCCCTTTCTCAACTACTTGCGCAGGCGCACCTCCGAAACTGCCCTTTCTCTACTACCACCCGACTACGCATGCGCTGAATGACGCGACTTCCAATAACAACCACCCCAGGCGGACTCTACCCTACGAACGCTTCATCCATGACTGCGCATGAGCGTAATGACGTGCTTACCAATACAAATCACAAGAGTTGGGACTCGCTTCCCACGAGTGTTCCAACAGGACATCTCATACGACCTATCTGGACCACGGATTGTTCATATGCCCTTCGCTATGGGCTAATGTATAGGGGAACAAATGTCTCACCCGAGCGATGCGCTGATTGGTGGGAGAAAACAACATAGGAGAGTTTTGGTGGGGTGAGGGCTTATAAAGTGGCGGTATGTTGCAGTTTTCATCATTCGCTGATCCGCAGCCGACATGTTCTCTTGTACGACCTGCCTGAAGCCATTTACTCGTCTAGACAATTTACGACGCCACGAGGCCTCCACCCACAATGCCTTGCAGTATACTTGTAAAACGTGCTCACGGTCATTTAATCGGGAGGATGCTTTACGGCGCCATGAGAGAGCACTCCACGAGGGCGCGACGGAACAATGTACCGATTTTGGTCAACTCTTCAAACGACCCAGTCTGTTAAGACAGCACCAACGTTTGGTTCATGCCCCGTCTTCACGGTTTGGGCGACAACTTCCCACTGGAGGGGAGCTTAGGAAGGTCAGTCCCATCAAAGGCGAGCCTAGGGAGACGAATGCCACTGGTGATGTGACCATTGCCAGCCCGCCTATACCCAAAGTCCAGGAGGGCCTGGATATCCAGCCGGACCCCAGCGTTACGGTTCCGAATCATATGCCTGACAACATCTAACATTTTCTGGACGAGCCCATAAATGTTCCTACTAGCGATCCAGGGGTTTTTCTGGACACTTTTTTCATCGTGGTAACCACGATGAAAAACAATTACAAATTGAGTTTTTGCAAAATTTTGTAAATTGAGTTTTATTGCCGAAAATTGAGTTTTCTAAAATTTTGAGAATTTACGCGCCGAAGGCGCGCGAAAAATTGAGTTTCTACGAAATAAATTGAGTTTCTGAGTAATCTAAACTGAGTTTCGTCGTCTGTTATCCCGTCCCCCTCCCCCAAAACCCCCGCGAGAAAGAAAAAAAAAACGTGTGACCAGCCACGCCACTCGAGTCGAGATAAGCACTCAGGATTTGTAACTGATGTGCAGACAGATAACTTGTGTACCTTTATTATTCAATCGTATAGCTCCGATAAGGACGTCTGGTCTTGAACTGTTCTCATTTCAGTCGTATAGGTCCGATAAAGACATTGTCCTGAACGTTTCTCATTTCAAAGCAAATTGTTCGGCCACGTTTTCGACGATCGAACTAGTCCGCCATTTTGATATTTCAAAGTTACGTCCCCTCTTTTAGTCCACTCGGGAACCACTGCTGTCATACTGCTGTGGCTTATGAGTCTGGTCTCCGAGACACGCTGTCCGTCAATCTCCGGAACCAAGACAACGGGCAAGCATTTTCTCTCTCAGTCAACATTTCACTTGGATGCGTGTGACGTTGAAAGACGTTTCCCCAGAAACAAGAAACGAACAAAACAGACATTCCCCAAAATACAGCTGATGTACCATTTGGGAATAAATACACAAAGTGAGCAATGCAGATTGGTGTAAAAACAAAAGATCCACACTCTCTCCTGCGCAACTGGGGATCTACATGCGGGGGCATATGCTATAACATACAAAATATACGTTTTTATGAATAATTTTATTTCTGCCCGATGGAAATTTCTGAAACCCCAGTATGTTTTGTAAACAAGTCCCACACCACATACTACAAAATAGGGTGCATATTGAGTTTAATTTGCAAGTTTTGGCCATTTATCTGCATTTACCAAGCAGCATTGGATTTTTTTTCGTGAAATCCACAAAACTTCACAACCACCATTGTTTTATTTTTTACGTCTCTTATTAACATTTTTATTGCCATTTATTTCTTCATTTCTTTCCTGTAACTTACAAATACCCAGACACTTACAATACTCAACCACCAACTTTGTCAAGGATTGGTTAACTCATGGAAATGGACAAGGGACAATTTTTATTTCTTGACTATAAGTATAGATTTTTTAAACTAAAGTAAGCTATTTGTAGGGAAAATATTTTCACCTTTGACCTATCACAATCCAGAGCTAAAGTACTCTCCCCCACCCCCAAAATAATCGACCAAATAGAACTTCCCGAGATAACTTGGATTTTAAAACTCTCTTGTTTTATTCGCGCTCATTTTTTAATTAAATGAAGCTATCTCTGAGGGAAGTATTTCTACTTAACATCTTTAGCCAAAATATAATCGGCCAATCACAGTTGGATAGCAAACAAACTTGTATGCAGCTATGTATGACACGCAACTTTGCTTGATGAGCTTCATAACATTACTGACATGTTCATTCACGATGAAAAATTGTCGCGAATTTATTTATTGTAAGTGTCCTACTAAAAAGATAAAAAAATTGAGTTTCCAGACTGCATGCGATGAAAAACCCGAAAAAATTGAGTTTTGTTGTTTATTTTGCGCGCCGTAGGCGCGCCGAAAAATTGAGTTTTTCATCTTTTTGAAATTGAGTTATATAAAGGAAAAGTGTCTAAAATAACCCCTGCGATCTGTTACCTGAAGACCATCCAGTGAGTGACATGTATCGGCGCCATTAGCCCATGATCCGGCGCTGTTTCCACCGTCATCGCCCAATTCAAGATATCTACAATTTCCGACTGACCGACATCGCCACTCTACACAGCTACGTGGAAGCCATCTTCAATGACCAACCTACGGCTTTCAGTTAAATCTGGCGTTCGGCTATTTATTACGGTATAAGATGACGGATGAACTGCGCTATTTCTATTCCAGTGCCAACAAGCAAGTGTACGACCATCCTTTCACCATCACCAATCGTGCGTCGCTAGAGACGATGCTGGAGGAACTGGACACTTTGGATCCCTTGGAATGGATGCAATGTCAACGCCCCAACACCAAGTGGACAGTGGAGAGGGTGACCAATGTTACGTTCTTCGTGGTTAAACTGATCGACCGCCACCCTCGGCTGAACTGATTCACCCCGACAGGCACTGATGAATACCCTAACATGCCGTATATACTCTATATGTCTAGATGCTGATCATTGACTTGAGCTCAGGAAACACTTGTACCTGATTTGACGATGCTTGAAATAATAAAACATGGTTTTCTGTGAACATAATAAACATACCCAGGGCGGCTCTCCAAGCCTTGGTATGATATAACATTGGGGATAATAAAATATATGAGCATTGCTGAACTTGTAGCTATTGACGACAACCGCTATCCGCTATACTTGGATGAAATATATACCCCCAGATGTGATATAGTGACCTTGTGCACTTCCGAAACTGCCCTTTTTGTACTACTCCACCACTGCGCATGTGCAGAATGACGCCATTTCCACGACACAAATCCTCCAGTCGGAGCCACGAGTGTTTCAAACTGATACCTCCCTCGAAGTAGAATGTAATAGGAGAGTTCTAACGCAGGGAAGCCGGGAAGCCGATGACGTAATAAGTAGGCCGAGGTGACGTCATGAATAGGTCGAAGTCGTGCGGTGTTCGTCTATATATAGTGTCACGAACATAGCCCAAGGGGTTGTAGGTCAACGTCTGTTCACCGGACCGTGACAGTAACCTGAGGTGTTTGCGGTGTTTTATGTCTGCTCAGCGGACCGTGTCTATAGCTTTTTGTGGTGCTCGACGTTATGGTCTATTTATGGAGCCATACTTATAGCCTGAAGGTGCGGTGTTCATCGTCTATATATAGACCTATAACCCGGAGGTGCGGTGTTGTAGTTCAACGTGTTCACCGAACCGTGACTATAGCGTGAGAAGTGTTTGCGGTGTTCCATATCTGTTCAGCGGTCTGTGTCTATAGTTAGCGATGGAATGTGACTAATGAAAGCAGGAGGCTATTTTGCGCGGTGTCGACTATATACTTGCCTTAAGTAGGTCATCATATCGTAAATACACCGAAGTCGTATTGATTCCTATGTTGATACTGTTGTATTATGCTACATATATCCCGTAAATTCCTTAGTTATGCCCCTACAGCCTCCAAATTTTGTTTCGGAGTATAAAAAAATTTCGATTTTTTTTTTTTGACTTTTCGTCGAATTTTCTATAAATTACCCTTGGCGATATCTCGGAAACTAAGACGGATAGAGACTCGCGGCTTATGGCGTCGTATTCCTCTCGTATAGATGCACAATAAAGGCTCATATAGATGCACAATAAAGGCTCTATACAATTTTATCGCCCGACGGTAACTTTCGCCGCAATTAGACGATAATCGGTGTCACGTGATTTGACCATTTCTCGAGAAATAAGCGACATACGAGCACGCTGTTTACGGCGTTGTATTCCTGGTGTCGAGGTCTACCGTAAAGCTCCTGTTCTAATTTATCGTATCTCTATAACTTTCGCCGCTATTCGGCGTCGAAAATTATTTCTTTGTAGCTTACCACGAATAGGTCTCTACAGCGTCATACCTTGTACCCGTGGACACGTGTGATTGATCACTTTTCGCGGTGTTCACGAGTGCCTATCGAACCATACGAAAATATCTGATTTTAGAAACAATATTATAGTAGTAGGAGAAGGAGGAGGGGGAGGAGGATGTGTATGTGTGCGTGTGTGTTTGTGTGTGTGTGGTGGAGTGTGTGGTGGAGGAGGATGTGTGTGTGTGGTGGAGGTGGAGGAGGAGGAGGGTGTGTGTGTGGGTGTGCGCGTGCGTGTGTGTGTTTGTGTGTGTGTGCGGTCATATAAGGTCGTTTGTACACCATTAGCCTCGGTCTGTATCCATCATCTGACTGGGTACCATGTCGAGTACATGTACGTTTTGTGAGAAGACACTCTTCGTCATCGTATAGGGATGCTCTACTCCATTTGGTGGACGTATAGCGGGATTCGGTGGTGTCTCTTGTCTATGCATTAGACGAATATGTCTGAGCATACTATCGGGACGAGAGAGTGTCTTCTCACAAAACGTACATGTACTCGACATGGTACCCAGTCAGATGATGGATACAGACTGAGGCTAATGGTGTACAAACGACCTTATATGACCGCACACACACAAACACACACACACACACACACACACACGCACGCACGCTCACGCGCACATACACACCCACACACACACATACACATCCTCCGAAAATCGGCAAAGTCAAAAAAAAAAAAAAAATCGAAATATTTTTATACTCCGAAACAAAATTTGGAGGCTGTAGGAGCATAACTAAGGAATTTACGGGATATATGTAGCATAATACAACAGTATCAACATAGGAATCAATACGACTTCGGTGTATTTACGATATGATGACCTACTTAAGGCTAGTATATAGTCGACACCGCACAAAATAGCCTCCTGCTTTCATTAGTCACACTCCATCGCTAACTATAGACACGGACCGCTGAACAGATATGGAACACCGCAAACACTTCTCACGCTATAGTCACGGTTCGGTGAACACGTTGAACTACAACACTGCACCTCCGGATTATAGGTCTATATATAGACGATGAACACCGCACCTTCAGGCTATAAGTATGGCTCCATAAATAGACCATAACCTCGAACACCGCAAAAAGCTATAGACACGGTCCGCTGAGCAGATATAAAACACTGCAAACACCTCAGGTTATTGTCACGGTCCGGTGAACAGACGTTGACCTACAACCCCTTGGGCTATGTTCGTGACTATAAATAGATGAACACCGCACAACTTCGACCTATTTATGACGTCACCTCGACCTACTTATGACGTCATCGGCTTCCCTGCGTTAGAACTCTCCTATTACATTCTACTCCTCGACCCATTCAGACCAATATTGGTCAACCTCGACCCCATAACGTCCCTTCCAATGCCTTTTCCCCACCATTCTCTGTCTGCGTTTGCGGGTCATAGCCTTAATTCCACGACACACCCATCCAGTCGGAGTCTACTCTAGGAGTGCTTCACTATGACGCCTCCCACGACCCAATCGGACCAATAGTGGTCCCTCAATCACTCAAACACACTCCCACGCACGCCCAAAATGACATCTTTCCTTTCTATTGCCCAACTGCGCATGCCTAGCACGATGCGGCTTCCAACAAACACCATTTATTCGTTACATGCAGAGAGCTACAAGATGACACCTCGCATGGTCTATTTGGACCACGTATGGTCCATCTCTACCTCAAACACCTTCCTTCAAACCTCAAAATGCCCACTTTGGCTACTATTCCTACTGATGACGTCACCAATGACGACATAGAAGACGTGGACATCCCCAAGTCGTGGTCTACACTCCGGGGGTTTCACTTCGACATCTCACACGACGCATTCGGACCATGAATGGTCTCTGAATCGCTCAAATACACCCCTCGGCAACTCCAGAATGACAACTTTACTTACTACACCCCAACTGCCCATGTGCAGATTGGCGCGACTTCCAAAAAAAAAACACGCCAGTCTGACTCTACCCCACGACAGCTTGACTAGGATACCCCAATCGGTCCATTTGAACCAAAGATAGGTCCCTTGATTACCAAAACATGTCATTTCCCACGTCCAAAAGTTTCGTTACTACTGCCAAACTGCGCATGCGTAGCACGACCATTTATTCGTCGTCTACATGCAGAGAGCTACAAGATGACACCCCACGCGGTCCATTTGAACAACGGATGGCCTCCTTCACACCCCAAAATGCCCACTTTGGCCACTACTCCTACTGGTGACGTCACCAATGACGTGGACATCCCTCAAGTCGTGGTCTACACCACAAGAGCTTCAAGACGACACCACGCACGGTCCATTCAGACCAGGATGATCCCACAATCACTCAACAGATCTCCACGAACCTCTAACATGCCTGCTTTCTACCCCAAAACGACACTTCAGATATCCTTTTTCTACCGCGCATGCGCAGAATGACGTCAGTTCCACCACACACCCATCCAGTTGGACGGTCCCCCAAGAATGCTTCACATTGATACCCCACACAGTCCATTTGCACCAAGGGTAGTCTCTCAATCACTCAACAGACCTCCAAGAACCCCCAAAATGCCTGTTTTCTATACTACGGCCAGACTGCGCATGCGTGGAATGATGAAAACGGACAATACATTAGTCCAGTCGGATGCTCCTCCACGAGAGCTTCGAAATAAGACCTCATACGACCCAATCGGACCACAAGGGGTTCCCTGGTCCCCAAAACACCCAACCAAGCGCTAATTGCCCAATGCGCATGCGCGCAGTGACTTCTCCAAAAAAAGTCACTGCTTGGCTTCGTATTCTACGTGGTGAGACAAGAAAAACAAGATGCCACAACCCATACCGCAAATGTCCATGAGTGGGTTTCCCAGTGGGACAAACATTGTCCACTGAGCCAATATGGGCCTATCCTCCCCATCAGACCAACCTAAACTTTTCAGAAAAATTCACCGCTTAGCTTCCAGACCCCTCCCATCGTGTTCTACGTGGTGAGACGAGAAAAGAAAAAGATGCCACAACCCATACCGCAAAGGTCCATGAGTGAGTTTCCCAGTGGGACAAACATTGTCCACTGAGCCAGTATGGGCCTATCCACCCCATCAGATCTACCTGAACTCTTCGGAAAAAATCACCGCTTAGCTTCGAGACCCCTCCCATCGTGTTCTACAGCTCGAGACGAGAAAAACAGGATTTTACAACCCATACCGCAAATGTCCATGAGTGGGTTTCCCAGTGGGACAAGCATTGTCAACTGAGCCAGTATGGGCCTATCCACCCCATCAGACCTACCTGAATTTTTCAAAAAAATTCACCGCATGGCTTCCAGACCCCTCTCATCGTGTTCTACATCGCGAGACGAAGAAAGCAAGATGCCACACTCCATAGTAAAATCCACAAAAAAAAAGACCACCCCAATTCCCCATACATACATTCCCCGTATAGATTCACGTGCAAAATGTTCAAATCAGGGGAGATCACCCGGATTCTGACCCAAGCAGAGGTTTCGCATACAAGAGTTACCTTCCCTTTCGAGGTCATCCGGTCACGTGATCGTCTCGTGCCCTTAGTACCCCGTTAAATTTTACCCGGAGAACAAATAAGTAGGTCAACTTGAAGGTCAGTCCACTTTACATGCTACTTACGGAAGCTATTCATATCTGTATCTCTTGTAATCCCAGACAATGTATATTTCAGAAGTGGTATGAAAAACCTGTAATTTATCAGATTTCTCGAGACTGTTTTCCGCCGGATGAAGATCGAACGGCAAACGGAAAAGTATCGGATATCGCTCCGCGATAATGGCGACACACGATTCGCAAGGCATCTTATGGATGGCGAAATGTACGCAAATATTTCTCCACGTTGCCATACCAAGCCCAGGTCTACGGTCAAAGGTCAAAGTTCTGAGGTCAATCCTCCCCATTTTACGCCTCTGCCGCAAAAAATAATTCTTTCTATACTACTCACATCCACCCTGATCGGTAATTCTCTATGATACAATGACGTCACTGGGGGATTTTCCTCCCTCCGAAAAGCCTAATTTTAACACAGAAGTAAATGGAAAAAACGACAACGGCTAGTTCAGCTCTGATTTTAACACATAATTTGAACGGATGTACTATATTTTACTTCGCCAAGTTGTAGAAATTTATCTCAAGCATGAGAAGATTTTTAGGAAAAACCTGTTACGCTCCTTTGAGGCCTAGGTTAAAAATCCCCCAGTTGCGCGGGTGGCGATCACGGCACTGTAATTGATAGAACAGCTGATTCTTTGTTTAGAGCCGCTGTTACTTCCGTTGTGTCTAAGAGAATGGTCAACCTGGAGAGAATTTGTTTGATACCGTTGAAATTTACGCTATGAACATTCTAACACTGAGATCCTTCTTCTAACAAGATTAGATGCCAGTTCTGGCACCTACTCAGGACTGGCTTCATAACATCTAACCTCGGATTCCACATCATCACACTCCTGACTCCATCACATTGCACTTCTGACACCATCACTTACAGTCTCACTTCTGATACCATTCCATATTGTGTATATTGCCACAACGAAAGTATGGACTAAATTGTGTGTAAGTCTGATAAAGTCGGAACACCCATCGAGGAGGGCTTTTCCAAAGACTTAATTACCTCTCTAACTTCTTCCAGTCTCTCCCAGTCATATTGTCCAGAGGGATCATCTCTATCACACCATTCCGACCACTGACTCGGTGGGGGTTCTGTAGGAAACCAACCAAAATATCTTGCTCAAACGTTCTGCTGTTATTAATTGACATGTTTGCGAATTTTTATTTAAAAACGAACGATGTCAAACAGGACATGCGCTATAAGAATTTATCTTGTTAGTTTACATGGTGTTTAATTTCAACAGAATAAAATGTATAGCGTATAAGTTTCATTTTGCTATGAATCAACGATTGAAAATAATAGTTTGCTTACCTTTTGAATGAGTTGAACTCCGCTCGTCAACCGTTTCTATCTTGCTGATTGTCTTAATTATAAACTGACACTCACACTTACACACATTCACACATTGCTCCAAAAGTGTACAAATCACAGGATAATAAGTATAGTAAACAACCAATGCAAGAAGATAACATTTACATGTCATATATACAGTGAACATAAACGTATAACATATAAACATATCACATATAAACATTTAATGAACAATTGCTGAAAATCAGATCAAACAGTATCAAAGTCGCTGAAAAAAAGTACAAATATCATCGCATTGCAATACATAAGAATAACACCTGAAAAATACAAAATACATGCATATATAAATAAGAACAGCATAAATGTTGTTCGTCATACATATGAAGTTAAATGTATACGATTTTACGGTTCGTTGATTGCAAAATATAGATAGACCAAATTTGTATCATGGATAATTATTATGAAATTTCACAAACCCAAATGTTATTGGGGTCGGTAAATTATGTTTACTTGTATACAATTATTATCTTCGGCTTTACTTAATGGAAGAATTTATCCTAAACAAAACGCGATATACTTCTCTTTCTTTCTATTTGTCTCAGTCCACGGTATTTCGGCGTGCAAAATACATTGCTTCCGTCATCGTCCCAGTAATTCTGGCAAGGAATTCCATTCATCTACAATGAAATCACACAGGGATAAATGACAAACTAGAATTGTCACAAAGTTTACAAGTTGAAACGACAGATGAAACACGAGTTGGTGAATAAGGAGGCGCAAGTTACGATAACAATAGAATAAGAAAAAGGGATTAACAATAGAATGAAAACAATAGAATGAGACCGTTGAATGAGAAATATAGGAAGAAAATAATTTGGAACTTGATCATGCGACAAATCTGATTGGTCGAGATGGAGGCCCATCATAGACGCCATTCGAGATAAGAAAATCTTTTAAAGATTTAAAGAAAAAATCACAATCCGCTTCCCTTGGGGATAAAACGTAGCTCTCATAAGTAAGGAGTAATCACGATAGGAAGGTTCAAACTTCATCGACCCAGAACAGTATAGAAAGCATAAATCTCTCATTTACTCGGGGACTAAATCGTGGAGACGACAGTAAAAGTGTGGTGGAGATATGCAAGGTTAACCTTGGATCTTGGTTTGCAATGGCAACGTGGAGCATCAGATCATTTCTGATCACGTGATTGGCGGGGTGGATGCAAAATAAGGCTGTTGGGATTATCACCCAATATCATTTGAGTATGAATACAGTCCGTATCAGCAGCAAAGCGAGTGTTGGCCGTAACCTCTCTACTGTATGGGTATACAGAGGGGTGGGGCGGGGGGAATTAGGTTGAGGATTTTCATGTATAGTTGTGTAGGTAACTGGAAATTACACCAAAAATGCGGTAAAACCCAATCAAATAGGTCTAGGCGTGATATACCTGGGCCAAATGGGACGGGTATATGGTGTCATCTTGAAGCTCCTTAAGTTTTGATCCCAACTGATGTTATGGTGGATATACTCAGTCGAAAATTAGTAGAGAAACTGGTTTTGAGGGGTCCCTAAGGGAATATTTGATAGATTTAGGTCCCATCCTGGGTTAAACTATAACGTGCAGTGTCGGCAGCTTTTGTGGTTTAGACTACGATGAGGGTGGTTTTGAACGGAAGTGACGTCAGGTGTGCAGGCGCAGTCAAGGAGTAGTAGAGAAGGATGGCAATTTGTGTGTGCGCAATGGCGTGTTTGGGCCATCTTGGGTCCCAATGGGTCGTGTAGGGTGTTGCCTGGAAGTTCTCGTGATGTAGACTAGGATTGTTTCTATTATCGGAGGTTTTTTGAAGGTGTGGTAGAGAAAGGATATGTTCGGTCCAAATATGGCGAGAGCTTCAAGAAGTGCATGCACGCCATGTTCAAACCGAACATACCCTTTCTCTACTACATCACATAACATCCGAAAGTGTAGACTACAATTTGCAAATCCCAAAAATGGCGTGCAGGGTCTCGTCTTTGAAGCTCTCGGCATGCCGAGTTGGAGGGGAGGGGGGTAGCGGGGGGGGGGGCGCTCAAACACGCCCATGCGCGTTAATGCGATCGTTCTCTACTACTCGGGTGCGCATGCGCAACATGTCAAAACTATCCCAAGCGTAGTCTACATACTGAACGCTTCAAGGTGATACACTACACGACACGGGTATAACTCACCTAGACCCTTAGTCGTCATGTATGACATTTTCAGACGGGCGCAGTACTGTGTGTGCAACAGGCTTGACCTTTTATTTCCTTGATTGAATGGTTCCTCACTATAGTCACCTATTTTATTTGTCTTACATGAGTGAAAGGCCTGAAATAATTTTTCAGGGTCGCCTTCACGATTTCCCTCCACGTAAATGAGCGGAGATTCCAGCGTTTTCTGAATAACTCAACGCACGGAATCCGGTGGGAGAATGCAACTCAAGAAAGTTGGTGTAATTGTAGGCCTAGAGTCAGTACGGTGGCGAATATCAAAGTTCTCCGGTCTGTTTTCCGATCGGTGACGCGGTACAGTTTTCCCCTCATGTTACTAGGTTCTGTTCAGCTGTGATACCCAAAGTCCACTGCGTCCCGTTTAGTAACAGACAATATCGATTGGCTGAGATCCATAAACACAAAACCTGCGCTTCAAATTATGAATTACAATCGTAGATATCGTAGATAGGTACGGCTAGGGGCCGTATAAACACTATGTGAAATACAACTCCGTAGTATTTATATGAACAGCCGTAATCAAAGCGCGACTGAAATACTCATCTAGAAAATTAATATGTTCATTAGAACATTCTATTTCTGTCCAGTCACACCAATATCGTGACATTACTTTTCAGTACAATACGGCACTGTTCTACGAACATTGAATTGTGATTCGTATTTGATCAACAGAATAACAACTGATCTTGCCGGCATCATTGAAAACTGTTGAGCGATTCTATCTTTCCAGTAGCTCCAACTTATTTCTATCTTTCGGTTATGTTAATTTAGTTGATAATATTATTAATGAAACAGGTCTTTGGATTATGGACCTTTGGGAACTCTTAATACAGGACGGCTGCCCAACGAATGAAGGATCTGATGCATTTATCCATATGTAAAAGTATGGAGTATACAAGCTGGTGCCATAGAAAATTAAGAGTCTAAGAACAGTTGTTCCTCTCAGAGTGTAGGAAGAACGGCATGTTAGTTTGGACTACCTGGGTCCAATTACACCAGAAAGGACGTCCAAACATTTCACGGTAAATAACACGGCGTCGGTGCCACACTCGTGTCTATTATCGCAGTATCCAGAGGTGCCCCATGAAAGTCATCAAGCGCAACGAATCCCATATTTGACATCGTCAAAAAAAAAAAGATTTCGGATCATTAAGTCAAGGGCATGTTCGAAAAATGGTATACCCCAAAACTGAAGCAAGGGGTAATTTGTCATCACAGTCGTCTAACACGTTAACCCACGGTGTGTCAAGGGGCACCGCCAAGCGACTGGTCAGGCAACACTGGAGAACGGTAGAGCACGGAGCAACACAACGAGGCTCACCGACCCGGTCACAATCCGACCGATCGTCAGTACCACACCGATCATCAGACCCCACCGGGTACAGACGTTCCCGCAGCGGGCACCACCCAGCGGATTACGGTACGACCAAACCCACACCGGGGTAGAACCGTCTACCTACGGTGGATCACCCGTCACGTATCAGATTTACAAAGGCTACAACTCCTTCCATGACCCTCCGCTGGCAGCACATCTTCACTTGTCTCAGTTCGGATTCGTCGGGGTCAGGCAAGACGTATTTCGTCCAGAAGCTCATTCAACACTCCAACATCGGTACCCCACCATTGCCCGGGTCATGGAAGGTGGCGTATGCGACGATGTCCTAGCTCTTCACCAAATTTGTATGGGGTACGGACTAGTGAACGTGCTTGGAGGGGGACAGCTTTCCTCACGTTTGTGACGCGTGGGGTCAAACCCAACCCCGGGTAATGCGTTAAGCTGTGAACCCGAGAGAACGTGAAATGCCGAGCTCAAGTGGAACGACTCATGAGGAACGAAGACCTGCATGTCCGAGAACTTGCACCAATCTACCTCCGACCAAGATGTCGTACATCAAAAAATCATCTATGGGTAACCTGGCCTTCATTCATCCTGAGTCGTATCCCTCCACAAACAGTAAATTTGATTCGTGGAACGTACCGACGACCCAGATCAGCACTGAAGAGCGTCAAAGAGTAGCACATCTACCTCTCTCCTAAATGACGGAGTCGAGGCCTATCGAATTTATCACCAACTCGGACAACACCTACTTGTACGTGAAAGCTAAGGTCTTCAATGGGGACGGCACGAATATCGAGGATGTTGCAATGATGAGTCTAGTAAATCTATGGCTCCGCTCTCTCAGCAGGTGGATGCGATTCTCAGTGCCTCGATCAACACGTCTCCCTAGCGTGCCCACATCGAACTGTTGTTGTCATACGGCACTTGGCGGCGCCCAATCTCTACCGAAACACCCCGGAGCACATGGAGACCGGTGCCAATGTTGGGCGGATGGATGGATAAAATGACAGAGTATACAGCGGACAGTCGATCAGTGAAACTCATGCAATGCCGCTGAGTTCCCATGAAACTCTGACTGACTCATACGAGACGTCATTTCACTTAGCTAAATGACGTTCATATGGTGTCTCTTTTTAAAGTTTCAACGCTGATGAACGCATTTAATCAACGTTGGATGAATGTTAGCATACTATCTGGGAATGTGTCATCATAGAGGTTGTATATGGCTCTACCCTCTCTCGCCACTACTGGGGACGGGCGATACAGAGCCGCGAGTCGACCCGCGAGCCGAGGAGCCCATGGAGGTCGATGCATGGCCCAGAGTTTGGGCCTATGGAGATTGATCTCAACGTCAAGGATTCAACCTTCCATTCCTTCCGAGTGATGTCATCGTGCACATTGCCACGGGTCTACCAGTCACGATACTTCTCCCATTGTAGGACCATTGTCACTTGATTGCTTGTTTAGCACGATAAGCCCTCATCTATATTTTAAGGGCAAATAATTAAAATAGATGAGGGATTTACATTTTTCTGAGTGAAACTTTCGTCATATTTGTATAGAACTGGTTTGCAACTTAATAATTAATAATAAATAATTATAGCATCTAGTATGTGTATTTAAAAAATCAAGGTCATGCTAAAGAAACAATCAAGTGACAATGACCTAGCTGTGAGATCTGCTAGGAGAAATTTCAGTGCATCGTCCGGACCATTTACACGGCTATGAGGCACCCAACAATTATATGAGGATTATGGTCGAGTCCTCTGGCCCCACTGTGAATTGGGCCGCCATCAATGTGTAATGATTCAGGGACACGCTGTGCCGCAGGCACATTCGGCAGCGTCGAAGCAGAGGGACCACCCACCCAACGCATGCGTAAGGATCGAGGAACCAACCAATTCACCTTCCACCCAAGGCATGAACAAACCAGCGACCCACCCCATGCTAGGAATGGTGATGAGTGTCACGTCAATCAGCGAGTCAGACCAACTGCGGTATTACTATCCCAGACCAACCCTTTACCATCGCCAATCGTGCCTTGCTGGGGGCAGCTTTGGACCAGATCGACAAAACGAGGCCTCCGTTGGCATGGACGCAGAAGCAGCGACCCAACACTCGATGGGCCGTAGATATGGTCACCAACGTCACTTTCTTCGTCACAAAGGTGACAGACCACCCCATCCTTTGACGACGATGACCGAGGAGGCGTCTAATCCATTGGTGGCGGCTCATTGCGAGACCCTGATGATGACACTCAAATACGCCATAATAAATATACATAGATCGTCTTCCCCAGCCTGGGTATGAGACTATATTGGGAATAATAAAATAATAAAATGCCTGTTGGTTTTCCTCTTCTCACTTCTGAACAGCCAGTCAGAATAGTGTTATTTTAGCACGGGACAAACCAGAACTGCATGGGTGTCGTCGTTCGTCACAGCTTCAGGGTCAGCGCTGTTGTGGTGGCTAGCACTGGTCGAAGAGTCGTATGTCGCTGGTTTCGACGCGATCGCTCGTGGCCCTGACGTCCAGGATGACTGATATATTCACTAATAGTGGTTGATAGCACACCTCTATATCTAGTCGACTCTCTCGAGTTCCGCATCCGTGAACTCTTTCAGTATCTGGCTCCCCTCGGTATTTTCACCATCTACAAACCTACTCCGGTCCACCGATCGGTACCCCATGAGCGAATCAACCATTGTAGCGTGCTGTAAAACGCGAGCCGAACAGGGATGGTTATCTGTCATGTCTCAGGAACATAGGCAGTGGAATGTTGGTTCGGGTGGCGGGACGTGTTTTATACGCGTTCAAGGTCATCTATAGCCCGAAAACATGGGCTAAGGAGTCTATTTTTTTCTATTTTTTTTGGTGTTGTTACTGAATTGAACTCCTTAGCCTGAATCGAAACGGAAAGAAACAAACTGGACGTCAGTCGCTCGAGATCTTTCACTGCACACGGCGTGGGGAATTGAGACAGAGGTACGAAAAGCATTTTATCGAATAAATAATATGATTTGGCATCTCCATCACTATGACAACCACCTAGTGACTCCTTTAATTAGATGGAATCTGCCGTCAAACACGGATTTTTTCAACAAAACCGTTGTGTTTCTTTTTCCACAGTTGACAGGGACATGCGCAGAATGTGGTTGAACTTTTTGCTCACATCATGAGAAATCGATCGTTGCCGGTTATAAATTAATAGCGACGTGTGTTTATTCACGTGATCAGAAAGGTCACGAGATAAAATAGCGTAGGTCATATTCCTACAACATGTCAGAAAGGCGCCAAAACGGGGAAATCAGTCAGTGTTTTCCCCACACATTTGATCACATTTTGTCAGCATCAAAACTGCCATGAGAGATGGTACATGGTCAAAGAAGTTCAGGTCGGCCAAACTGTATCAAATTGGCATATTTTTTCTCTCCCGTTTCGTTATTTTCGTCCGCGAAAGATTGCGAAAAGGCACTTTTCGGAAGCTCAACTTTTATCGCCACATTTTAACCTACCTCTGCTCTGAGCTGTGATAGGAAAGCCACGCCCCCTTAGTTTCTGAGTTAGGTCATCTAGAGCTCCACCACTATCGCTGACACACCTCAAGTGCGCATGGCATATCGCTGGACCTACGACGATCTGGACACTGTACTCAACGAGAGTTTCAATGGAACCATGCCACCAGTCATCCATATGTGCTAGTTTTAATATATAGGGTGTAAATAGGCGCCTCGGCACACGTACACATCCAATCTAACCCGAACTGTACTTTCTGTACTACTAGGTATTGCGTAAATGAATCTAAAATTTAATTACTGTAAGTTTGCCCAAAATGCTTTGTTACGTACACAAAAAAAAATATTCATGTTTTATATGATAACGCCCAATGTCAAAAATGACGTAAAATAGCGTCGATTGAAATTGGGCTTTTGTATGTGCTTGGCTTTTCGTGTACATTTTACCTTGGCTTTTTTATTGTATCTAAAATATGACACCTTGAACAACGCGAATCTACTATTTTCAATGTCATCATGTCAACGTTTACACCTGGACTAGAACGTTTATATCTGGGTGAAAATGTTTACACCTGTGTCAGAACGTTCACACCAGGGCGAGAACGTCTTCATATGAATGAGAACGTTTTCATGTCACAAAAGTTTCCAATTAGATGGCAGGGTATTCTTCATCCAGGTGAAAAGGTTATCACCATATACGAATCGGACCTTAAATGACTGTCATCAATGATTCATCGTACAAATAGCAATAACATCTTCCGAGAAATAGAGAATGTGATTTATAAAGTGCTATTATTCTCGTCCGCAGGTTTAATACTCTGTTTTGTGAATATTCAATAAATACTCCGTTCTGAAGTCATTGACGTCATCCGTATTTAATGTTAAGCTTACTTAGCAGAAATATCAGAACTATATGACCATATAAAAGAAAATCGAACTTAATGTCCCGAAAATCTCTCTCCTGGTGTCAAGTCGGAGGGAACGTTAATAAGATTACCCGATACAAAAACACCATCTGTTGGTCTACTCCGCGAGGAACTTGTTTGATCTCCCGCGGATAATTCGGTTTGGGATGGTGCATTGTTCTACATATCGATGGAAGAAGAATCACGTCAGCAGCTGCTACGCCATAGGTGTGGTAGAGTGAAAGAAACTCAAATTGATTTATTCCAGGAGTTGAGATTTCGTTTTGTCCGTTTTCAGAGATTTCGAGCATTTGATGGGAACACGTGTAACTAATCGACCGGAATTTAACAAAGGATTATTTTCAGGGATTGCCTGTATTAAGCTTGTTGTTATTGTGGCCTGTTGGGGCAACTTATTCCCGTGAGATGCCATCACGTAAATCTGACCACGATGGTTGGATGATAGATATGTACTACCGGGTACAGTACCATAACCTGTTATTCTTCAATGTACCCTACCTCCGAATAATAGATCAGAGCGAAGACATTCATTTGCACTGTATTAAGGAGTATTTGTACCGGTACTTGATTTTGACAACAGCACATTATTATCATGTCTTGCTGGCATAATTCATTAATAAAGTTTCGAAAGCGGGTGACACAGATATGTCTTTTTCAGCGAACTAACTCAGCGACGAGGGTTGCATCTTGATTGTCGAGACAGAGATTAGAATAAAGTTGAGAGTCTGGGGACGGGGGGGGGGGGGGGGGGGAACAGACTTTGATAATACTTCAATGAGCATATAGGTCGGCAGAAAATTGAAGTCCCCATGCATAACAAATTTGTTCAGATCATGCATGGTAGCAAAACCTGAACGGAATGATCATACCACGTTTAAAAACGAACATTCTTGAATATAATATGCCAAAACATTTTCATCGTTCACGAAACGAAATTGTTGAAATGATTACCAGAGCATGGTTAGACCTGCAATCTCAATAAACCGCCATGGTATGATCACAGAAATTTCATCTGGACTTGGCGCTACAGAAAGCTCTTGTGTTAAGAAGTTAAAACGGAATATTGACTGTCAATCGGCTGACCTTGCAGTCACAATATGTTGCGATATTTGTTCACTTGAAGCATCTACATCAAACGAACCGCGGTAAACGGATGTCGTCACAACATCTCTGGCTGCTATCTAATCAAACGGATCACGTTATATGCAGTGGTTTAACCAAGGTCTCGAGCTGAGGAGTATGAAAGGCAGTGATTTGTCTCACGTTCTTTGGTGCATGGGAATACATAGAGCCAGTCTTAGATGTATTATTTCATAGTATTAGACAAGCAAATTATGTTTCCAAAAGGAAACTGTTATTTCATTACTCGATGTTTTTGGGTCAAATATTCTTTCATGGATGGGATCGGGATTCCTCAATGATCCATATCAGATATCAGCTGCGAATGAGATAAATGATTTTGCCAAACCAGCAAACTGGATAATGTCATAATTAAATTGAATAGTGCACAACACACACGCACTTTGAATCCGGCCTAGATCTGCAAGACGAACTCGGAACTTCTATACCAAAGCATTCTCTTTACAAACAATATATTAATAGCGAGTTTTCGAATAATTTGAGACGTGATTTGCGTTTATATACGTAGATAGTAGGGATATATCTTCTAGATATTTGATCAAATGATATATAGGCCTCTTCTTTCTTGTGTTTCTTAAAAATGTGCTTGATATGGAAATGTCAGCTGATGCAACTTTTTTTTTTTGCATTTGCGAAGAAAATTATTGGAATTCTGCTCACCTTCAATTTGGATCAAGTTAACAGCATGCAATCAAATTAAAATAATAGAATGACTTACCTTTCCAGCGCTTATATGACCAGAGTTTGCGGTTTTCCAACGGCACTGTTTCCGTCACAGATGTGCGATCTAGTTGAGCCTCCGTTGGAAAACAGAGGGACAAGCAAATCTGGTGACTTTATATACCCCTGAGGTATGTGCCACAAGTTGACAATGTGTACGATTGAATAGTTAAGAAAGCTGAATTGATTTTTCAATCGATTGCCATAAAGCGTGATTATCGTTAACCCTTCATATTCCGCATGTCATACAAACCGACAAGAGTTAACAAGTAGTATCAGATGTCTTAAGTCAATAAAGAGATAGTTGCGGTTTAGCGTTGGAAAGTCCTACATGGGTTGTATCAAACATTAAAATATTCCATTTTCACCTTCGGATGTCAAATTTTCAGTATGAGAATGAACAAATATTATGTAAAAAAAAGGGTATAATTAATTTATTGCCAGATAAAGATGATCATTCCTTCGTGACATTTCATCTTTTGATGGAAAGTTAATCCTCAGTAGTATAGAAAGTTCAAATTGACACCCATTGACCTAAAAAATTTGCATATGACCTCTGTGACGTCACTTCCGGTTCCGGTCACGTGACCGGACCCGAAAGTGATGTCACAGACGTCATATGCAAATTTTCGAGGTCATTGGGTGTCAATTTTCTGTTTCACTTTGAGCAGATCACGAAACTTGGCTATTAATACGAGGGTTAACGAGCGTGTGCGATATTTATCGCACGTCATTCTCAGTGAATCGTTTTTGTCTTCGTGCTGGTTGTGTGACGTCACATGCAAATTTCCAGCGTCCGGGTCCGCGGAGAAGCCTCCACGGACAGAAAGTAATCCCATGTCAACGAAACTTCAAATACGCTGGTAGTCGCTTCCCCTGAATCTTCGGAATGTCCGGCCATCTTCAGCAATGTCCGGTTATCTCCGTGTCCTTTCATCTTCGGCAAGTTCCGGTCATCTTCGGCAATGTTGGATCATATCCGGAAATGTCCGGATGTTAATCGAAGTGAACCGTGGGTATAGCTTCTAGGTTATAATCTTCATACATAGCTATACAGCGAGTGAAGGGGAATCCCCCTGGCCCTAGCTGGAGTCGAACACATACTGCACGCTCCAGAAGCGGGCACGTTATCCACGGCACCACGAGTCAGCCCATACTAGGCAAGGTTGAAAATACCCTAATATACCTACCAGAGGGCAGATCAATATACGGCTATGGTGTTCACCCAATCGGGCACCCATGCATGGACATTTGCGGTGTGGAGTCTCGCACCTTTTTCTTTCTGTCTCACCACGTGGAAGACGACGGCAGGGGTCTCGAAGCTATGGGATGACTTTTGTTGAAAAGTTCTCATTACGCATTCGTCGTCCATAGGCTGACATGTGGGGGATGTTTTGGGGTCAAGGTGGACCAATATTGGTCCGATTGGGCCGCGAGAGGTGCCAATATGTAGCACTCGTGGAGGAGCATCCCAATGGATGGGTGAGGCGTGGAACTGACGTCATTCCGCGCGTGCGCAGTAGAAAACAGTATAGGAAAGGCCATTTTGGGGTCGAGATGGGCCATTATTGACCCAAATGAGCCGTGGGAGGGGTCAATATGTAGCACTCGTGGAGGAGTATCCGACTAGATGAGTATGGGGTTGAACTGACGTCATTCTGCGCATGAGCAGTAGACAAAAAGCAAGGGAATAGACGTTTTATGGTTGAGATTGGCCAACATGGTCTGGTTGAACCGTAGGAGTGTCATCATGTAGCACTTGACTAGACGGGTATGGCGCGGAACTGACGTCATCCTGCGCATGCGCAGTAGAAACAAAAATATGAGAATAGACGGAATAGTCGTTTTAGGATCGAGATGGATCAATATTGGTCCGATTGGGCCGTGGAAGGTGTCAGTGTATAGCACCCATAGGGGAGCATCCGACTAGATAGGCATGGCGTGGAACTGACGTCATTCTGCGCATGCGCAGTAGATAAAGTGTATGGGAATAGAGGTTTTGAGGTCGAGATGGGTCAATATTGGGCCGAATGGGCCGTGGGAGGTGTTTGTATGTATCACTTGTGGAGGAGCTTTCGAGTGATCGGGTATGGCGTGGAACTGACGTCATTAAGGGCATGTGCGGTAGAAAAAGAGCAAGAGAATAGATCGAGAACCAGAGACAGGGGAGTTGCGCCAAATGAGTCGCCTGGACCCAGGCTTCCCTAGGTTTGTGTGTGGTGAATACATAGGGCTGGTGCGCAACCTCACGAACCAATGCACTATAAATACGGCGGTCAGTGGCGGTGCGGGTCATTTATCACGCGTCATTTCGTCGACCATGTCGCCAGTCCTACGAGCGCTCGTTCCCCTTACATCCGAGGTGGGGTTACACGTCTATGAGGATAAATTCACCATCGTAGAAGACCGGCATGTTTGCTGGTCGGGCCCCGAGTCCACATCAAAACGGTTACGCTACATCGTGACGGCTGGACCAAATTTAAACGGATATTGAGCGATAAGCTCGATGATAACCTCGTCTACGTGAAGAACGCCATCTCCGTGCACCGTGGGCCATGCTTCGCACGCTTGGGGCGTTACCAGGAACCCACCCAAAGCTTCATCTTAGACTCTGATCTATGGACGGCCTTTGAGGAAGTGGTGCATATTGCGGACCAGCTGTTTACACCGGACGAGCGGTCAGCCGTCCAGTGGGCCTTGTCTCGTGCTATTCAGGACGCACTGGCCGAGCCCAATGAGCAAATCATCAACCGCGTCAAGTAGGAAGACGAGATCTAGAGGGACTATCCGGTTCTCCCCTCCGTGACCTACAAAGATGTCCTGGATAAACTTAACACCCGTATTCCACCGTCGGAGGAGGACGACGTCATAGATTACCCGCCGGTGCTAGTCAGCCCAGTGGCAATCGCATCTATACAACGGAAGCTGGTATGGCGTCAGAACTCAAACGAAAGCATCCAGAAAGAAACTTTGACCCTAGCGCCGGATATTAACAGAATATATGGGATATACGTTTGATGTTGCTATACCACGATGCAACATATTTAAGGCTAATAATTAGAGCCAATTTTTCGGGACTGTACTCACTTATCTTAAACCATGCTTCGTGAAAGGTCCCGCTCACCCGGAATTCAGTTCCCACTGAGGAGGGAAACTGTATCACAGATCCTGTCGAACCGCTTACGGAAGTGTTACCGACACCGGAACCAGTGAGTACGATATACCAACGTCATTGGCCTGCGATCCGGCACTGTTTTCACCGACATCGCCCTATATTGGACTTGTACAATTTCCTATTAGATGATAACAACTGCCTACCACCGTGCCTATACAATTTTTGAGGACCAAGCCACAGCCTTCAGATTAAATCATACCTTTGGCTATTCATTACGGCATAAGGAGACGGACCAGCCCCGGTACTTTTACCCCAGTCACAATACCGTCGTGTTCGACCAGCCCTTCACAATTACGGATAGTGCGTGCCTGGACACGGCATTGGCCCAACTAGAGACCTTGGATAGCTTGAAATGGGCCCGACAAGAAAGCCCAAACACCAAATGGCAGGTGGAAATGAGGACGAATGTTACGATTTACGTGATTAAAATTATCGACCTAACGATCCTTTGATCTCATGTCATGGACTTTTCCTCCCTATAAATACGAGAGAGAGCCACATCCTATTCCATTCATGTACTGGCCACGACTGAGCATATAATATCGGCGTTTCTCTGCTTGACCCCCCCCCCTCCCGAGGTGTCTTCCTGTACGTCTATGCAGATAAGGTCGATATCATGAAGGAGAGTGACATCTGTGATGCGGACACTACACAACCGCTCCTGGTCCACATTCGTCTGTCCCGGGAGGGCTGAACCAAATTCAAACGGATGTTGTAAATGAGGAACTCCCAGAGGAAGTGAGGTCATCAGTCGAGTTCATACGGAAACCTCTCCCACCTTTTAAAACATCACCCCTGGACAAGAGCCGTGACACGTAGCAAGTCGCCGCGACGATCACGACGCAGGAACCAAGCTCCCAATACCCGGGAACACTATTAATTACAAGTGTCTGGTCCGTCATTCATATTTCAGCCGTCGTCCATTAGAGAATATCCGCGTCCATAATCCAAAAACCTATTCCATATTCCATATAACAGTATTAGCATCAAATTCAAAAAGACAATCATAGTATACATAAACATAAGCCAGTTTCCTGCAAGAGAAAAGCGGTCAACAGTTTTCAATGATGCCGGCAAGACATCATGATGTTCCAAAAATATCAAATCTGTATCGCTGATCAGTATTCTTAATCCATAATATTCGTAGTAAAGTCGTCATCTAAAGAATGATGTATCTCAGTCACGCTTTGATTGTGACTGTTCATATGAGTACCATGAGGATTTTGAAGTACATGGGTTCATACGGCCTCTGACCCCGGGTTAAGCGGAATTAGACACAAGTTACGAAACGTAACGCCATAGATCTTGCACGCTACGCTCGTATTTTGCTATCAGCATGCGATATGTATCGCCAAATTTGAGAAACTTTCAGTGAAGGCGCTTGGTGGTGTAGCCCTGTTTTATAAGTTTCTGCAACAATGTTTTGTGACGTTGATTAAAATCGTCACATTTAACACAGGATCTAGCAAATGCTACTATGCGTGATATGTATACGCCATATACAGGTCCCTTACGATGTCGAAATTGTAATAATCTCTTTTGTCATACAGTCGACGAGAGAGAAGGCCCGCTTCATTTTTATGGAGATATAGGTCTAAATATGATGTGCCTGTAGGGTTATCTGTAGTTTCCTTCAAATCCAGTGAAGGTGGATATATATCCTTCACTGCGTCATTTATATAGCGATTATCCACAGCGAGAAGATCGTCTATATAGCGTTGATGAATGAGAAGGAACGGGCTTTGAATGGATCGGTTTTTGAAAGCGCATGCATATAGTTATATTAAAACCAACAGCGGCAGCAGGAAAGCTCAGTCGTCATGTTTTCCTCACACTACCCAGTAATAGCTCGGCTGCAGTGTTTCGCAACTGCTTAGCCCATTATATCACGCAGCTGCCATATCCCTTAAATCTTTCAACGTTGAGAGTGTGGCCTAGTGGATATCCCGCATCCAACATATTCATCCAGGCGTTGCTTAATCTCATAAAGAGCTCGAGCCCTGGAGGAATCAATATCTTCCCGTTTGACCCAATGGAGTATCACGAGTGGAACCACAAGTTTCTGGTCATCCTTCAGGCCAATGTGACCGTACGTTTCAGCAAGACGTTGGAGGAGCTGTGTGGATTGGAGGCGGATAAGTATGTCGGGTCCGGTCGGCTCCAGTTGAAGACCATGCTGGATGTTAATGCGGGCTCGTATTCGGATAAGGTGGATGGTCACATTGTCAGCGATATCGATGTAAACATTATCCTTAATCCAATCCAGCTTATGTCTGCCAACACTCTGTATATATACATGACTTCACAAAGAAAACTCTAGAAAGCTCTAGGTCAGAGATTACTTTATCCAGACAACAACATAACATAATAAAATAAACTACAGTTGAGAAAACAAATTAAAAAGAGGCTAAATTACTGCATCATAACACCTTAAAAAATGAAAATTTTACCGAAGTACAGTTTTCTTTACTGTAACATCAGACTCCAGCGAAACAATGTTTGACCATTGGTTTAAAATTTCTCCAAGAACACCATTGGATATTGATCGGTATAGACAATTACATTACAAGCGGCTAGTCCGTCATTTAGCCGTCGTCCATTAAAAAATATCCACGTCCATAATCCAAAGCTGTTAATTACATACACTTCAAAACGTTGCAAAGCCAATACAAGACTTAACATTTCCTTTTCAATGATGGAATATGCTCGTTGGTGCTCGTTGAGTTCTTTGGAGTAATAATTACAAGCGTCTAGTCCGTCATTCATAATTCAGCCGTCGTCCATTAGAGAATATCGGCGTCCATAATCCAAATTACAAGCGTCTAGTCCGTCATTCATAATCAAGCCGTCGTCCATTAGAGAATATCCGCGTCCATAATCCAAAGATAGTATTAGCAACAAATTCAAAAAGACAATCATAGTATAGGTCAATCATAGTATAGGACAATCATAGTATAACTCACAGGTTTGTTTACCTCAGTTTCATCTTCTTGAAGCAATACAGTGCTTACCCCTACATGGCTAGCATATATTGCTGGTTTAGAAACGTTTGGAGCTGCTAACACGGGTTCATTACTCAGTATGGCTTTGAGTTTTCCAATGACAGTCTGACAGGACTCTGACCGAATGAATTTGACATTTTTTTAACGACTGATCAGAGGAGAAACACCGTCACATAAATTTCCTGTAGAGACCACTCATTTCCAGAAATCTAAGTAACTTTTTTAAAACTGGAACAGAAAAGTAGCTTCACGTGGTAGTACTTGACCTTGTCTCACCACATGATCCAGGTAAGTGCCTGAGAAAACTCTTTTCAGTATATTTATCACAAGAATCGCCTTGATGTTTCAGATGATCATCCCAGGTGTCGCTATACATCAATACATCATCGATATATGCAACACAATGCTCCAACCCAAGTATGTCCTGATTAATTAAATGTTGAAAGCTTGCCGGAGCATTTTTCATACCAAATGGCATGACCTTGCACTGATATAAAGCATCCGGTATTACAAAAGCAGATATTTCTTTGGCTCTGTCAGACAAAGCTCTGCCTTGGCAAGTCTGTCAAATACCTGCCTAAGATGTTTCAGATGATCATCCCAGGTGTCGCTATACAAAATACCTCATCAATGTATGCAACACAATGCTCCAATCCAGTTATGATCTGATTAATTAAGCGTTGAAAGCTGGCCGGATCATTTTTCATACCAAAAGGCATAACCTTGCACTGATATAAAGAAACCGGTGTTACAAACGGAGATATTTCTTCAGCTATGTCAGACAAAGCTACGTACCAGTAACACTAAGTGTCAATAATTACAAGCGTCTAGCCCGTCATTCATAATCCAGCCGTCGTCCATTAGAGAATATCCGCGTCCATAATCCAAAGATCTATTCCATTTTCCACATAACAGTATTAGCACCAAATCCAAAAAGACAATCATAGTATACATAAACATAGGCTTGTTTCCTGCAAGAGAGAAGCAGTCAACAGTTTTCAATGACCGAAGTAAAGTTCACACAGGCAGCCTGCCACACAGGCAGCCTGACCGACTCTATCAGTACAGTCTTCAATTCTACAAAATTGGGTATGAATCCGTGTTTACATTACGGTAGTCTATACAGAACATTTGTGAACCATTTGGTTTTAGTAAGAGTACAATAGGCGAGCTTCAGCTACTCTGGCTTGGCTCTATAATATCATTACAAGCGTCTAGTCCGTCATTCATAATCCAGCCGTCGTCCATTAGAGAATATCCGCGTCCATAATCCAAAGACCTATTCCATTTCCATATAACAGTATTAGCACCAAATTCAAAAAGACAAAAGTATACATAAACATAGGCTTGTTTCCTGCAAGAGAGAAGCGGTCAACAGTTTTCAATGATACAGGCAAGACATCATGATGTTCCAAAATATCAAATCCGTAGCATGTGCTTAACATCTCCTCGTACCTGAACTAACTTTTCAGAATTAAACCTGTATGGATGTTGTTCACTAGGCTGAGCCTTACTTACAACCACGTCATGAACAGCAAGAGGGGTACAACCTGGCTTGCCAGAACATAATGTTTTGTATTCATGGAGCAAATCCTTAATATCTTCTCTCTGTTGTTCAGACAAATGACTCAATATATCACCAAGATTCTCCAGACCGGTTTGCTGCTAATGGCTTCATGCGAGAATGTTGAAAGTCTGTACTATCGGGTTCTTCAGTAATGTTCGCGTCACTGTTTTCCGGACTAACTACATTAACTACCCCAACTGACAGACCTGGTTCATGTTCATGGTATTTCTTGAGCACGTTAATGTGATATACCCTTTGGGTTTTCCTCTGATCTGGAGTACTAACAACATTGTTGACTTCAGAAAGTTTCTTCTCTATGCGGTAAGGTCCACTGAACTTAACTGTCAGTGGCTCACCTTGCAAGGGTAATGAGACCAATACTTTGTCTCCATGACTAAACTACCAGCCTTGGCTTTGGTGTCTAATCGTGTTTTCGTGACCCTTTGAGAAGACTTAAGGTGTTCTATGGCTATCTCGCATGCCTTAGATTCTTTCTCTGAAGACAGACACGTAGTCCAAGAGGTTAGTTTCCTCCACCTAGCTAAGAAACCTCTCTTCAATCATCTTAAATTGACCTCTAACCTGATGTACATAGACTAACTTAAAGGGGCTAAAGCTTGCTGACTCATTCGGCATGTCTCTTGTCGCAAATAGAACAAATGATATGCCTTTGTACCAATTGTTAGGGTACTCGAGAACATAAGATGCCAGCATGTTTTTCATTTTTTGGATGATATCGTTATAGCAAGTGAAAAACTGAAGAAAAGTGTCCACTACTGCATTTGCGGTTGTTTTCAAAGGAACTGCCTCATGAAATCTAGTGATCACATCCATCGTCAGCAAATATTGATATCCAGACTTTGTCCTGGGTAGGGGACCAAGACAATCTATTAAATTTATACTGAATGGTTCTTCGAATGCCTGAATCGATATTAATGGTGCTGGTTATATTGGTTGTTGAGGTTTCCCCACCATCTTACATGTATGGCAGGTTTTACAGTAACTCACAACATCCTTGTGAAGTTTGGGCCAATAAAAATGTTGCAGAATTTTAGCCTGAGTTTTTCTTATACCCAAATGGCCTGCTATCGGGATGTCATGAGCCACCTGTAAGATCTCATTCCGATGACAAGGGGGTACCACAATCCGGTGTAAAACTGACCAGGTTTTTGGGGTGGTCCACTTCCTCATTAATATAACAGACTTTACACAGAAACATTCAGGGACTTCATCTGCTTCTTTTTTTCCGTCAATGCGGTCTCCGTAATATCCCTGGCAACAGGATCAGCTTGCTGTTCCTTAACTAGTGATGATTGGTTGAAATGGAGTCTTGTAAATATCACTCTCATTATCACCCTCTAAATTTCCAAAAACGTCTCTGATAGCCAAACACCAGTATCATCCTCCACTTTCTCAGACTGGGCATCTTCCTGTTTCTCTCTTCGAGTTACTACACATTGTAGAAGTTTCGGTTCCCAAGACGACGTAAGGCTTGTGCGCGATCTTAGATATTATAACGCAAGATTGTCTGTTGACTCGGGTGATGGTGTCTACATAACCCTTCCAGATTGTTTCCAGTTCGGCTCCGATATTTCTCGAAGACTTGAAATGGATAACAGCGCAACTCAAATTTCTGAAGATATAGTTTTTACTATAGATGCGTTTCGTACCAACTACAATATTTCACTAATTTGTGAACTCTACCGGTGGTGTGTAGGAGAGTATGATGGAATAAAATCTAATTTGGAATCTCCAAACATTCACTTTTATACTCCCAACTGAAAGTGTTTATATTAAAAGGGGTAAGCAAATTCTCAAATTCTCAGTACAATTATGACATCTCGAATCGCTGTCTGTCTCAAAACTAAACACCCTCATCAGACTCGGGATTAACAAAGTACAAATTCAGGGCAATTACACAACCATGCAATATTAAACCATATAGACTGAAACTATATAACTGTTTCTCACAAATAACTGTGTACATAGATGTTTTACAATACCTGGCCTAAAAGGTTATTAAATGAAATCTCGGCAATAGCTTTGTCAAAACAAGCAGCACCGGAAATTAGAACATATCATAATATATATATGTAGTAACATTTATAATATGACTTCTTGTTTGCATGCACAAATTACTGGGACAAGTATGGTGGCTAAGAAGTCTACCTTTACGTAGAAGTATGGTGGCTAAGAAATCAATATTTCACAACATGCAGGAAATATTCCTGGAAACTAATCCTTTCAAAATTCACTATCAGAGTTAACCTTAGGGTTATCTGACACGATACGTGGAATATTTTCTTTATCCCCTGCTATTTACAAGCGTGTGATCCGTCATTCATAATTCAGCCGTAGTCCATTAAAGAATATCCGCGTTCATATTCCAGAGACCTATTCCATATTCCATGTAACAACGTTGGCCCCAAATTTGATATGGCAATCATAGTATACATATACATAGGCTAGTTTCCTGCAAGAGAGAAGCGGTCAACAGTTTTCAATGATGCCGACAAGACATCATGATGATCCAAAAAATCAAATCCGTATGGCTGATCAGTATTCTTCATGGCATATGCTATTCGTTGTAAAGTTGTCATCTAGAGAATGATACATCTCAGTCACGCTTTGATTGTGTTTGTTCATTTGAGCACCATGAGGATCTTGAAGTACATGGGTTCATACGGCCCCTAGCCCCGGGTTGAGCGGAATTAAGCTAAGTCATGTCTTAGCAAAAAGATCACGCTTTCGATGGGAATTGTTTAACCAATCCCTAGTGTTATTATATCAGTGACCAAATCACTCTTCATCTTAACTTGGTATAAAGGAACAGGAATATAATTTCCATCAATACCCTCAATCAATGCACCAGCTTTCACAGATCTATCCCTAGGCAGATTCATAACATCAGAGTGGGACGCCCCAGTATCTCCAGTTAACTACAGGTTTGCTTTTTCATTCTGGATTAATTGGCGGCACTTCTCCCTCAGACATGAATCTCGTGTAACCCTCCGATATCGGATTTCCACTAAGCTTCGCCTTGTTAGGTACTCTGTGTTGAGACTTGATCAGCTTTTCAGTTTAGGCATATGTGACACAAATTTAATTCCAACAAAAGCGACCGGTTTATTCCCCTGTCAGTCATGATGGAGTTTCCAACATTCCGACTTTCGGTTACCTTTTTCCGAACAGTAGTTGCATATAGGTGCATTCCAAGACTTAAACAAGGTTTTACCTGGCTCCAGTCTTCTTTTCTAACCAAGAGCCTACATTGTCACCTTCACCTTTCCCATCTTTAGGACTAGCACTATCTTCTTGATCGATCTCGGGGCCAAAATTTCAACCTTCCCACTTTTTCCCATAATTCCCATACTGGAAATTATCATTTTTCTCGTGGGTTAATCCAGTCATCAGCGATAACTGCTGCCCTCTTTCATTCGAATACCTTATGTTCATCCAAGGGAGTCTTAATATCTAAGGGAATACTGTTCTTAAATTTTTCCATAAGAATAACTTCCCTCAACTGGTCACATTCCTTCTCTACCTGTAATGACCTGTACCACCCGTAAAATGCCATGTTTTTCTCCCTTGCATACTCAACAAACGTCTTCTCTGATTGCCTCATTAAGTTTCTGCCTGTGGGCTTCAGGCACCAGCTCATAGACTGTCAAAATGGCAGCTTTTACAACTTCATAAATTGTTCCACAGACAATGATGTATAAACTTGTTGCCTTGCCTACAAATGCACTCTGCAGAAACAGGGTCCAAAGATTTTCTGGCCACTATCTCAAAAGATATAAAATAAGTCTTCAACTCATCCTTATTGAATTTAGGAACCAGTCTAATATTCCTAGCTAGGTTAAAGTCTGGACTACGTCTTCCGTCTGATTTACCGGTTGCTCCCGTTGACCGGACTCCCTCATTCAAGCATGCGCAATTCATGCTCCCTTTGTCTAGCATTCTCCATTGTCCCTCTTTCTTTCTCCTCTTTCTCCTTTTTCTCTTTCCCCTCTTTCTTGATCCCTTTACTTTTATTCCAGCTTCAACACTTCTAATTTGAGTCGTTCTTCTTCCATCTCACTTTCCTTTTTTCTAACTTTAACTCTTCCCTTTCTCTCGTCTGCCTTTAACCAACATTCTGCTAGAGCTCTTTCTGTCTTTGTTTCTAACTCCTTTTCCCTCAATGCTAAATTAGCTAATTCCACACTCATGTCCAGCTCAGATTCAGCTTCAAATACTCTCTTATTGCCTGGACTATTTCATTCTTTTTCATACCGGCTGACATAGCAACACCCAAGTGACTGGCCAATGTTTTTAACTCCGTCTTACGTAATTCCTCTAAATCGCTTACGGGCAAATTCCTCCTGTACCAATACTTGAGGATCGAAGTTACCAGCCATACTGAAAAAACAGGATAGTGCCACGGCACTGTAGCGCTCATCTGGCTATAACTGGAGAAAGTGGCTGCGAGAAATTTTTACTGAAGAACTGCAATAGATGAGTTTCTAACTTGCGTTGTCTCCCCTGAACAAAATGGCAACATAGTCGATTTCACAGGAGGTCAAGCTGCAAATTCATGATTGTAATTGGAGGTTATGGAATAAAGGCAATTATACCAAAATATAATGTGTGATTGTCAGTAAAGCTGTATAAGCAATAACCAGAACCAATTTTTATTATGTGATTGAAGTCGTTCGTCCGTCTGTCCACTTCGTGTCCGGACAGTACATTGGACAGTTTTTAACCTACATGTACGATTCCAATATTTTGTGGGTATATGCACCAGGGGGAGACATGTCGAGTACGAAATATGTGCGACTGGGTTGTTACGATGGCAATGAGATGTAACAGGACATTTTTCCAATGAAAGTAATCTCTGGTGAGGTATGGCCTAACCAAGACATACCCCCATCTGTCTGCGAAGATGTAAAAGATAGTGCCACGGCACTGTAGGTCATCTGTCTGTAACTGGAGAAAGTAGCTGTGAGAAATTTTTACTAAAGAACTAGTAGATAGACGGGAACGTAACACCATTTGAGACTAACTATATTTATTCTACACGAGCTTTCGCAGATAAATCTGCTTCCTCAGGTGTAGAATAAATATAGTTAGTCTCAAATGGTGTTACGTTCCCGTCTATCTACTAGTTTAATAGACTAACACGGCTACCCCACAAATCCTTACTAAAGAACTGCAATAGATGAGTTTCTAACTTGTGTTGTCCCCCCTGAACACTATAAAATGATCCATGCAGTTATTTCCTGAGATTTTATGATAAAGTTTCATGGGAAATTCAAGATGCGGCAATATTGGATTTTCGAACTGAACCAAAAAAGGTATCTTGCACAACTGGACCACAAGGGGAACCTGTGTATCAACATCCATGCAGTAATATCCTAAGAATTTACGATAACAAAATTTCATGGGGAAATCCAAGATGGCCACCTGGTGGCCATATTGGATTTTTCAATCAGACCATATATGTTATCCTGCACAGCTAGACCCCAAGGGCAACCTCTGTACCAAATTTGAGAAAGATCCATGCAGTAGTTCCTGAGAAATCACGATAACAATGTTTCATCTGGAAATCCAAGATGGCCGCCTGGTGGCCATATTGGATTTTTCAATCAGACTACAAATTGTATCTTGCGCAACTAGACCCCAAGGGGAACCTCTGTACCAAATTTGAGAACGATCCATGCAGTAGTTCCTGAGAAATCGCGATAATGTTTCATCTGGAAATCCAAGATGGCCGCCTGGTGGTCATATTGGATTTTTCAATCAGACCGCAAATTGTATCTTGCGCAACTAGACCCCAAGGGGAACCTGTGTATCAAATTTGAGAAAGATCCATGCGGTTCTTCCTGATAAATCATGATAACGAAGTTTCATAGGGAAATCCAAGATGGCCGCCTGGTGGCCATATTGGATTACAAGCGTCTAGTCCGTCATTCATAATCCAGCCGTCGTCCATTAGAGAATATCCGCGTCCATAATCCAAAGACCTATTCCATTTCCATATAACAGTATTAGCACCAAATTCAAAAAGACAAAAGTATACATAAACATAGGCTTGTTTCCTGCAAGAGAGAAGCGGTCAACAGTTTTCAATGATGCCGGCAAGACATCATGATGTTCCAAAATATCAAATCCGTATCGCTGATCAGTATTCTTAATCCATAATATTCGTTATAGAGTCGTCATCTAAAATGATGTACCTCAGTCACGCTTTGATTGTGACTGTTCATATGAGTACCATGAGGATCTTGAAGTACATGGGCTCATACGGCCCCTAGCCCCGGGTTAAGCGGAATTAGACACATGTTACGAAACGTAGCCCCATAGATCTTGCACGCTACGTTCGTATTTTGCTATCAGCATGCGATATGTATCGCCAAATTTGAGAAACTTTGAGTGGAGGCGCTTGGTAGAATAGCCCTGTTTTATAAGTTTCTGCAACAGTGTTTTGTGACGTTGATTAAAATCATCACATTTAACACAGGATCTAGCAAATGCTACTAAGCGAGATATGTATACGCCATATGCAGGTCCCACTGGAATATTACTATCCAGAAAGGGATAGTTTACGATGTCGAAATTGTAATCATCTCTTTTGTCATAAAGTCGACGAGAGAGAATGCCCGCTTCATTTTTATAGAGATAGAGATCTAAATAAGATGTGCCTGTAGGCTATCTGTAGTTTCCTTCAAATCCAGTGAAGGTGGATATATATCCTTCACTGCGTCATTTATATAGCGATTATCCACAGCGAGAAGATCGTCTATATAGCGTTTGGTGAATGAGAAGGAACGGGCTTTGAATGGATCGGTTTTTGAAAGCGCCTGCATATAGTCATATTCATAAGAGACAGATACAGGTCAGCCAACAGGGGTGCACAATTAGTACCCATTGGAATACCTATATGCTGCTGATATATTGTGTTGCCAAATTTCACATAGATATTTAATGAGAAATTCAAGCAACTCTATAAACAAAGAAACATCCCATGAATGATATCTCTTGTATGTAGTCGAGCTAAAGAATGCTTTATGGCTTCCGACATTAATATCTACGATCAGTTTTCTTGAACACAGATACTATTAATGAACTTAGACGGTCAATAAGGTCCTGATGAGGGATTGTAGTATAGAGAGTCGAGAAATCCATGTGGATACATGTCTGTACGGTATGTGACCTTTAGCATCAAGTTCTTCCGTAAGACATTTTGAGTTTTTCAATATCCACATACATTCAACGCCAGAGTTTTTAGAAATAGTGGTGTAATACCTTTCCCAAAATGCTTACCTCCTGAAGGGCCCTCGTCAATAGGGTTGAAAGAAGCTTGGTGGTGCAGCTTCTAGAACCAGCTATGAATCTAGCTTTCTATGGTGATTTATGCATTTTGTGAGTCCAGTATACTTTTGGTATATCGTTATGTTTGGTTGGAAGACAAATACCTCTTTCCCTGAGAAACGTTTTGCGATTGTTAAATAAATCTTCCAGAGTAATTGCAGTTTGGGAGTAAGTAGACGTATTTGATGAAGATATGTCTACACCCAATTCTTTAACCAGCACCTGGTAATAGTAATATTTACATATGAATATTATATTATTCGGAGCTTTGTCTGTTGGGACTATGACGAATTTACTCTGGAGATTTGCTAGAACTTCTTGCGAATTGAGGTTTCTCAGTACTTGTTTTGCTTGGGGAAGAGTACTTCTGTCAATACGGCGGATTGTTTCAACGACCTTGCTCTTGGTGAGGTCCAGCCAATCAGCGAGTACTGTAGGTTCAACTTTTTCTCGCTTAGACCAATCAATAACGTATTGTTCCAATGCAGACAGGACTATCTTCTGGTCGGCCTTCAGATTTATTCTTCTTGGCTCTCTATATTTAGGTCCCTTCATCAGGAGTAATTTCAGATCCTTATCACTCACCACATCAAAGGTCACCAGTCACAATATGTTTGCATGGTGTATAGATAAAGTTCGACAATTCACAATCACAACTATAGCCTCCCTGAGTGTATAAGTTCCAGTCAAACTCCTTGACAGCATTGGAGTAATTGAATATTTTGGTGGCTATAGATTTAGTATACTTATATGAAATGCAAGGAGGTTCTGTGAACTTGAAATAGTTTGGTACAGCGTTGCGTACCTCTGGATCATTCAGGATTCGAGGTAAATTAATGATGTCCAGTCCTTTATCTAAGTAGTTGAGTTTCAAGAAAAGCTGATCTTGAGATGTTTCGATTATGTTCACTGGACGATACAACCGAAAATACGCTATATCTTGACATACTTTACTGATTTTGGATGGTATTATATTTCCTGAAGACGCAGATTGCTGTATATCTCTGGCTATTTGATTTAAAGCTCTCAGAGGTAACGCATACAGAACTGTACGTTAGCTATGTATACTATTGGGTGCGTTAGTTAAACCCACTAAGTAATTTAAAGTGATATGATCGTGAATCATCGAACTATTAAACCTTCGCCAACCATGGCTGCGTTGTCTCCGTTGATGGGGTTTAAATAGTTGGGTAATGTTGGATATATTTGAACGGCGGTTTGTAGCATTGCCGAACCCACTGACATTATCATTTAAACCAAACGGAAAAACTGACCCAAGTTCTAGCATGCAGAATAATTCCCGCTCTCGGATTTTCTCTCAAATCCAAAGGGGAATCCTTAGTATATGGATAGGCGACGTCTATGATCTGAATAATAAAGTTATCCCAGCCATGGTCGGGTCCAGAAAAATGTTTACCTATAAGCAATTGCTTTTCCTTACGGATTTTCTCTGTGACCGTTCACCCTAAGATGGAGTCTTTGGGTGGTCTTGCCAACATACTGTTGACCACACTTCTCTACAGGAAACTAAGTAAATACAGTTTGTAGTAGAACAACTAAGATCAACATACGAGTTAACAGAATATGAGTTACCAGTTAACGCGGAACTAAATGAAGCTGACGTATTAAAGAGTGGACACGTGAGACATCCACGATGTCCACACTTAGAAATTTTGAAATTATTATATGTAGAATTCGGTGCTAAACAATCATCAAGCGCAATATTACAAGGTTTGATGTCGTGGCTTTGCTTTGCTGTCAGAAATATATCTGTCATTTGGATTGAAAAAGGTCTTAGTGCATTTCGAACTATTAGAGACTCGGCCGAGGAACCTGCACTAAGGTTCCTCGGGTCTGTCTTCATATTTTTTCTTATAGTTGTGCTCATTATGATTGTAGGGTGTGCAGGGGCCTGGCCTCGGGGACAACTTGTCCAGCAGCAGAATCCAGGCATACACAGGTTAAAATTACAAGCGTCTAGTCCGTCATTCATAATCCAGCCGTCGTCCATTAGAGAATATCCGCGTCCATAATCCGAAGACCTATTCCGTTTCCATATAACAGTATTAGCACCAAATTCAAAAAAAGACAAAAGTATACATAAACATAGGCTTGTTTCCTGCAAGAGAGAAGCGGTCAACAATTTTCGATGATGCCGGCAAGACATCATGATGTTCCAAAATATCAAATCCGTATCGCTGATCAGTATTCTTAATCCATAATATTCGTTATAGAGTCGTCATCTGAAAATGATGTACCTCAGTCACGCTTTGATTGTGACTGTTCATATGAGTACCATGAGGATCTTGAAGTACATGGGCTCATACGGCCCCTAGCCCCGGGTTAAGCGGAATTAGACACATGTTACGAAACGCAGCCCCATAGATCTTGCACG
>JAVTVY010009816.1:0-43098 GCA_036873755.1 Hanleya hanleyi | reverse complement strand
CACAGGGCGGCCATCTTGGATTTCTCCATGAAACCTTGTTATCGCGATTTCTCAGGAACTACGGCACGGATCTTTCTGAAATTGGGTACACAGGTTCCCCTTGGGGTCTAGATGTGCAGATACCTTTTCTGGTCCGATTCGAAAATCCAATATGGCCACAGGGCGGCCATCTTGGAATTTCCCGTAAAACCTTGTTATCGCGATGTCTCGGGAACTACTGCACGGATCTTTCTGAAATTTGGTACACAGGTTCCTCTTGGGGTCTAGATGTGCAGATACCATTTGGGCAGCGAAGATCGCTTCTTTCGGTAGTTCTCGGAGGTCTCCGTCCGGGAAGTCCAGAGCATTAACCCATTATTGCTAAACTTCCGGTCTAGATCTGGCGAAGCGAGAGGGTAGTCTGACATCTTTGGCCACATCTATTCCACCGTATTCCAGGGGGAAATTGGCTTGCGAAAGTTTGTCTCGTACGTATTAATTGTTACATTCATTTGGCAAAAAATAATATTAATTAACGATGGTGTAAAATTGGCCAATCTTTACGCAAACATCATCGTTGTTGTTATTGCTCAATGCGTTAACAAAGGAGATTCGTAAGGGGAGTTAACTCTAGCTGGCTCTAGTTATTTCTTTCATCCCATGGGCCATGTGTAACATTTAAAATTTAATTGTTTTATTTTAAATTTTCTCTTAAAAATATATAAAGCAGGGAATAATATTTTACAAATTTAACTGCCAGAAATGGGCTCGAATGTATTTCCATGCATCTAGAACCCCGAAGCTTCAGGGGCCTAGGCGGCCACTGGACCCCGGCCTGAAGTGCTAGGATAGTATTTCCCGAATCCATTGCCAAAAGGCCCTTTCCCAAAATATGTAGAATATGCCCTGCTTTATTTCTTTTTATTGATTCTTTTCAATGCTCTTGCATTCTTGCATCTACAAGATGTACCAGCTGGCATGAGATATTTAGAGACAACATACCTGATCGGAGAGATGGCAGAAAGACAATTGTACAAACCCTTCAAGCCGCTGGTCCTTCTATTAGAGAGATGGACATAGATTTTTAGCCCACCATCACCAGATGGTGGGCTGTTCAAATCGCCTTTCGTCCGTGGTCCGTCGTCAGTCAGTCAGTCAGTCAGTCCGTCGTCCGTCGTCCGTCCGTAAACAATGCTTGTTATCGCGATTTCTCGGGAACTACTGCACGGATCTTTCTGAAATTTCGCACACATGTTCCCCTTGGGGTCTAGTTGTGCAGATAACTTTTCTAGCCCGATTCGAAAATCCAATATGGCTACAGGGCGGCCATCTTGGATTTCCCCATGAAACCTTGTTATCACGATTTCTCAGGAACTACTGCATGGATCTTTCTGAAATTTGGTACAGAGATTCTCCTTGGGGCCTAGTTGTGCAGATACCTTTTCTGGTCCGATTCGAAAATCCAATATGGCCACAGGGCGGCCATCTTGGATTTCTCCATGAAACCTTGTTATCGCGATTTCTCAGGAACTACTGCACGGATCTTTCTGAAATTTGATACACAGGTTCCCCTTGGGGTCTAGATGTGCAGATACCTTTTCTGGTCCGATTCGAAAATCCAATATGGCCACAGGGCGGCCATCTTGGAATTTCCCGTAAAACCTTGTTATCGCGATGTCTCGGGAACTACTGCACGGATCTTTCTGAAATTTGGTACACAGGTTCCTCTTGGGGTCTAGATGTGCAGATACCTTTTCTGGACCGATTCGAAAATCCAATATGGCCACCAGGCAGCCATCTTGGATTTTCTCGTAAAACCTTGTTATCATGATTTCTCAGGAACAACTGCATAGATCTTCCTCAAATTTGTTACGCAGGTTCCCCTTGGGGTCTAGTTGTGCAAGAAACCTTTTTTGGTCCGATTCGAAAATCCAATATGGCCACCAGGCAGCCATCTTGGATTTCCCCGTAAAACCTTGTTATCGCGATGTCTCAGGAACTACTGCACGGATCTTTCTGAAATTTGGTACACAGGTTCCTCTTGGGGTCTAGATGTGCAGATACCTTTTCTGGACCGATTCGAAAATCCAATATGGCCACCAGGCAGCCATCTTGGATTTTCCCGTAAAACCTTGTTATCATGATTTCTCAGGAACAACTGCATAGATCTTTCTCAAATTTGTTACGCAGGTTCCCCTTGGGGTCTAGTTGTGCAAGAAACCTTTTTTGGTCCGATTCGAAAATCCAATATGGCCACCAGGCAGCCATCTTGGATTTCCCCATGAAACCTTGTTATCGCGATTTCTCAGGAACTACTTCTCAGGAACTACTTCTCAGGAACCAATTCCGAAATCCAATATGGCCACTAGGCAGCCATCTTGGATTCCCATATGAAAACTTGTTATCGCGATTTCTCAGGAACTACTTCATGGATCTTTCTCAAATTTGGTACACATGTTCCCCTTGGGGTCCAGTTGTGCAAGAGGCCTTTTTTGGTCCGATTCCAAAATCCAATATGTCCATCAGGCGGCGATCTTGGACTTCCCCATGAAACTTTGTTATTGCGATTTCTCAGGAACTACTGCATGGATCTTTGTTAAATTAGGTACACAGGTTCACCTTGTCGTCTAGTTGTACAAGATACCTTTTCTGGTCCGATTCGAAAATTCAATATGGCAAAACAGGCCGCCATCTTGGATTTTCCCATGCAAATTTGTTATCGTGATTTCTCAGGAAGTACTGCATGGATCTTTCTCAAATTTGGTACACAGGTTCCCCTTATGGTCTAGTTGTACAAGGTACCTTTTTCGGTCCGAATCGAAGATCCAATATGGCCACAAGGCGGCCATCTTGAATTTCCCCTTGAAACATTGTTACCGTGAATTCTTGGGAAATATTTCATGGATTTTTCTGAAATTTGGTACACAGGTCTCACATGGGGCCTATTAGTGCAAGATACCTTTTTTGGTCCGATTCGAAAATCCAAGTTACGCTCCAAATTAATTTGGTATTCTCAAGTGACGTTGCATCACAAGAGTCGACGGATCAAACGGTGGGGCATATTCTATATATTGACTATAGAGAATATCCGTAACTTCACCTTTCATATCAAGGAGTTCAAATAATTCAGAATTAAAATGTATTTCTTCAAATTTTAAATCAGCCTTCTTTAGTCCATGCAGTAGCAAGTGAACTGCTCCACCGTTTCGTATGTGGACCTCAGTCTTGTGACTCAATGTCACAACTGTAGACTACTGGATGTTTCGATCCAAGGGAGATAATCAGGATCCAGGCACTTTTGAAGTTTCAACATTACTGCGCGGACCGGATCCCTTCAGTATTAAGCATTATTGTACCATCTTACTATTTTCGAGCATGGTATCTTGATTTAAACAGTATATTTATTTCACCAGGAAACAGGGATCGGCGAACAGGCAGAGCCTATTTGAACGCCTCTCCCAACAGACATATTACACATACATGTACAATTACAAGATGACAGACAACAGTGAATAGAATAAGAAACAGTTACAAACACAATAATTAACATGCAGCTGCATGGTATCTTAAAAGAGATATCTCAAAATAGCCCAAGAAACAGAACAGAATTAGCATTCGTTCCTAATTATAAAATCTGAAGTATGTTTCATAGCTCATGCCAAAGTGTCAAAGAGATTGGTCTTCGCTTCCAGTACCCAATGATGACACGTGCAAAAAAAATAAATAAAAAAAATACTACAAAACAAAGGCGAAGGATCCTCGGTACATGTACATTCACTTTCAGACTAACTTTGCTCATTTCTCTTGTATTATAACAACCGACATAAGTAAAGTTTCTAGAAATCTTGAAACTCCTGAAACTTATTATCATATCTTGGTGTTTTTCAGTGGCCTTTTTCAATCTTTTTCACTCAGATTCGAAATTCTGTAAACAAAATTACAAATCAATGTCTGTTCTTAGTAACAATGGACAAAAAGATCCTCTAGTCATTAGCTTACAATTATCGGACAATGGTGGGCGCCAAGATCCTTCAGGATCTCTCGTATTGTATTATCAACATGTACTTTCTGTTCTCAATAATTATGGATCATCGTGACATGTACGATGATCCATCATCATCGTTATGTACGATATATAATTGTAAACATTTAATTGTATCATCAAGAGGTGCTCTAGCCATAAATGTTATATATAACTTATGTATATATGTATATATATTCTATTGTCATTGTGTGTCGACTATGTGCTACACAATAAAAAAAGAAATTATGCAAATAGGTGTCAACTTTTGGTGTTCAAGTTAATCAACTTTGAATAAAAAATTTGTGGGAAAAATGTTCAAGTTTTAGTTTTGAAAAAAATATTCAACTTTGAAAATATTTGATGGGGCAGTTGTCCAGATATTCAAATGTCCAGTGGGGCAAATATCCAGTGGGGCAAATGTCCATGGGGCAAATGTCCGGTGGGACAAATGTCCAGTGGGGCAAATGTCCTGGAGTCATACAATATTTTAATGCTCGACTCTTGGTTTACAAAAGTATGGCAAAAAGCCAAGAATTGAAGGCAAAATGAATCTGGGATATTTCGGCATGCGACATTTTGGCAACCGAAACTATATTTCGTCATGCGACATTTTGTCTCCTTGTTTTTACAAGGCCATGTTATACTTACAGATTGTCACATTCTGGGGTTTTTTTTTTTTACGTATGTTTAACATATTAACAGACCATTTTAAGGGTTACCAAGTTGTAGATTCTTTGACCGTGGATATCCAGGACATTTTGGCAACCTTTCACACATAATGCAGTTGGTTTACAAAGACATGAAAGACAAAAAGCAAAATCACAAGTTGAAGTATTGAGGTAAATGTATGTAATTGTCTTTTAGATACTCCTAAGAAATACCCAATCTTAATAAATTAATATCCTATCAATGCTCCCCAATCGTATATGTCGCTATGTATAATGTTACTTATTTCAATTGAATATGCCCAACTTGCCTCAATTGCCCAGCTCATAAATATTTAATAGTCTTATGACATCACGGCCGCATTTTAACTACTTTACTTGCAGTCGGGGAGGGGGGGATAGGGTCCTGGTCTCTGCTTTAACCCAAGGTTTACGCTAAGGACCAGTCCATAATTTTACCCCGCATTTATAGTGCCAACCTGGTGGGAGGGCAGCAACATCAGAAGATTCCCCGACAGCTTGGCGTGTGATTCGGCTGAGCCAACCAGAAAGCACTTAACATTATGTTCTCTTCAAAGCACTATGAAGAGCTCTCGGGATTGTTTGACACTCGCGTTACTGCAAGCCGGTTAGATCCTGCAAGCGACATATCCAAATGGGGGAGCAGATAGGATTTAATTTTAATTAGATTGAATAAATACCTCATTAACCAACCAACTACATAATGTGAAAAATGTTGACGAAATGTTGCGGATAATTGCAGTCAAAGAATTTACAACTTGTAACTCTTAAAATGGGTTTTTCATATGTTAAACGTGTGAATGTCTTATTTTTAGCAGAGTTTGGCCTGAAAAACAAAAAGGTGCCGAAATGTCGTGTGCCGAAATATCGTACCCTTCACTTTGTGTCGAAATGTCATGTGCTGAAATTTCATGTGCCGAAATTCCTGACAATAGAAATTCCAATATCGTGCAGCTGGTAACCGTGTGCAGTTGTCAGTTTAACCAGGAGGCATAGGTACTGTTCTGTTTTGATTACGTTTTAGTAACTATTCTAGCAATTTTGGATGCAGTAGGTTGTTGAGGATTAAGAATAAGGGTGAGTTTTGCAGCCATCACAATTCACCACGTCCGTCAGCAATTGCCGAGGTCAATGCCATGGCATAATCAGTTCCCCTCGGCAACATTTAACATGGTGTTAAATAGGAATTATTTCAATATGACATTATTTTTGCTGAAGCGAGTTTTCCGAATTGTGTGGGCTGGTTTTGTATTATTTTGAAGTTGTGGGAAGTTACTTGTTTTGGGACTGACTGACTTTGAAGAGTTCATGCCTTACTAATGAGGTGGAAATGTCCTTCATCCTCCACAGTCTGTCGCTAGCCCGACATCCCGAGACTGGTCAGTGAAAATTATTTTGAACAAGTAAAAATTACAAGCCGCTGCCCGACAGGCAATCAGAAATTCCGATTCAGCATTCAATAAAATATAGCATCCTTGTAGTTTTCTGTCAATTCAGTAGCAGAATTTGCTGAACGAAACGGTACAGTCCTATCCTATTCTTTCACCCATGGCATGGCCGAATTATGCCACGGAGATGACGGGCTTTCCCTGTTTGGGGATTGCCTGTTTGACTGCATTCCATAGCCTAGCGATGGCCCTTTAATCCAATCAGCACAGCCCATTCTGTATGGGATTTTGATGGCAATGGCAGTCAATTTTGACTGTGTTAGTCGAGATAGGTTGTAATTTTGGTTTAAAATTATGGATAGATATTTGAATGGACCTGTACCAGAGATACAATGTGACGTAACTGTGGTGGTTAACCCAAACAAACGGCCACTGCTAAAATATATTATGGGAAGAAACAGAAGCATCCCTTCCTACCTACATGTAGTTTGACAACAGAATACACTTGGCTTGAAAACAATGCTGAGAAAATGACATGTTTTGTCGAATTTGTGGGAACTTCCTGTGGCTGGCAGACGCTGCCAGTCTGTTTGTCCTTGTGCAAGTACCCTATCAACATGATCAAGACAACACAATAATTCTATGCACCACAAAAAGTTTGCACCTGAGCTGCTGCCGACAATCCAGACAAAATGCCAATGGCGAAAAGTAATCGCCAAAATGGAAATAAGAAATGAACTACTCGAGCCATTATTTTTGAGTTCTAATTATTTTTATTATCATTAATTCCTGGCTATGTTGCCTTACACAAAATAAATTGAGAATTACCTCGGCAACTGAATTGTGTTTTCAGACAATAAAATTTCAGGAACTGGTTGCCCACTCTTGACGACAACTTTTCGGACAACCAAATTTTAGGTACTGGCTGCCCAAAGGGCAAGACAAATATTTTAGATTATGCATGCCCTGGTCTGAATCACTGCATGCTTTGCATCACCAATGAACTTTTGTATGAGCATGTGTGTTTGGCTATGGCCAAATCACTCTGATAAAGCTCTACTATATTCAGCAAGCCTGCCATACTTTTTATACGCCCGCCAAAAGGCGGACGTATTATGTGATGGCGGTTTCCGTCCGTGTGTCCGTGCGTCCGTCCGTCCGTCTGTCCGTCCCTCGTGTCCGGTCTATATCTGGGACAGTTTTCTATCTACAGTTCTAATTTTTGGAATGTTGAAAGCGACGTTAAACCCTATTCACTCACTCACTCTAATTTTTGGTGAGTGGATACCCCACAGGGAGACGATGTGTCGCGTACCAAAATCAAGGTCGAGGTCAGAGGTCAAAGGTCACTGGCCTCAAAAACTGAAGTGTTCGTGTCCAGTCTATATCTGTGAACGTTTTCTATCCACAGTTGCAATTTTTTGTGAGTGGATACACTAGGTGGAGACGATGTGTTGTGTACCAAGGTCGAGGTCAGAGGTCAAAGGTCACTGTTGCCTAAAATCAGGAAATCATTGATCATTGACAGTTTTCTATCTACAGTTCCAATTTTTGGTGAGTGGATGCCCTAGGGGGGAACGATGTGTTGCATACTAAATGTAGGTCAAGGTCAGAGGTCAAAGGTCAGTGTGACCGAAAAATCAGGAAATCATTAAAAATTTCTAATTTTTTGTGAGTGGATTCAATAGGTGGAAATGAAGTGTCGCATACCAAAAAATATGTCCAGCTCGAAGGTCAAAGGTCACTGTGACCTCAAAATCAGGAAATTATTAAAAATAACATTTTTTTGTGTCAGTAGATACATTAGTGGGACACGATGTGTCACCTACCAAAATGTAGATCACGGTCAAAGGTCAAGGTCATTGTGACCCCAAAATCGTGAAATTGTTAAAAATCATGATGTTTTGAGTCCATTGAGACACAGGGAGCCGTTTTGTTATGTACCAAAATTTAGGTCAAGGTCTATAGTCTAGGTCACTGTGACCCCCAAAATTATGAAATTCATAAAAATCATGATTTTTTTGTGTCCATTGATACGTTGAGGGAAGACGATGTGTCATGTACCAAAATTTAGGTCAAGGTTAAGGCCACTGTGACCCCAAAATGAAGAAATTATTAAAAGTCACATTTTCATATGCCTGTCGAAGACGAAGGCGTGTAATTCGATGTTGCGTTCTGTCTATTCATCCATTAACATTTGTTGTCCATGCGATATCTCTATTTTCAAGGTATGGATTGGCAAAGAGGAGCCATACATTTTGAGGTCAAGGTAGTCCCCCAAAACTGAATCAAGTTTAGCTGACTCTATGTGTTACTTGTAGGTTGGAATATTCAGAGTTCTCTCCCATACATGTATATGGCATTTGTCCTGTGGAGTTGTCTCCCATGTTTGAAACAGGTACATTTAGTTAAACTGTTGTGAAATTAAAACCATACATTTACTAATTTAACGGAGAGACGGGTCCTTTATGAACTTCATACCTGTTTATTAACTCAAGAACAAATATTTACTTCATCACTGCCTTCTTCCTTCATCAGGACTGCACAAATATGGGTTATGCTAAAAATTTTTGGGTAACCCTTCTCTGATTTGCATAACCCATCACTATTGTATACAGGTTAATATCCGTAATTCAATTGAACTGAAAATGTGTTACGCATAATGAAAATTGCGTAACCAAACCTATTGTTCACGCAATTTGTGCAGCCCTGTTCATGAAAAATTCTCTCGCCTGAAAGGAATCCATTTGCAGGAAAACTACTATTTTCTTGTGTTTGACTATTGTCGATTTCAGTATTGGATATGTGAGGTCTTGACTTGACCTTTATTCAAGGTCAACTTGTTACCAAGAGTTAAGCTCATTTTAATTTATCATTCAGTCTAAGATGTGATATATGTTACATTCTCGGAAGCACAAATTTGCAGACCTTTCTCTGGATTGCTAGCTACCAATTGGAATCAAGGCTAGTAAACAACCTTGAAATTTGGACCAATGTAATTCCAGATATACGGGCGTATATTGAAGCCCCTTGGGCTCTTGTTTTAATTATCGTAAATTAAATTTACAGCTATTACACTCAAGTAGACAGATTTTAAAACCAATGAGAGAATGAAAAGAACGGACTTAAGACTGATACAGATTCATGACATCGTCACAAGTAAAGAGGCTGACCTGGGCTAATTGAGGAAAATTGAGACTCTAGAACTACAGGCATGTCATTGGTTAGTCCGAGCTTCCTATGACCGTTCATGCCAGACCACGGATAAATTGTGAAAGATAGCCTGGTAGCGCGACCCCATGATCGCTCTCATTTTGCGGGTTTTTTTTGTATGGGAGAGAACTCTGACTCCAGTCAGACAATCTGTCAAATTATCCGTCATCTGGCTGATGGGTCACAGGAGGCTCAGACTAATCGAGCACAGGAGGTAACTTAAAGTACCAAACAAATTAGGCTCTCTGACGATCCATTGTGATCACCAGTGTCGGTGGAGCCTAATTTTCAAAATTTGTTGTAGTTTTGGTTAGGTTTTTGTTAGGGTTAGGGTTTACTAGGGTATGTTTGTTTTGGTCATCGTCACCGTGTGACCGATAAGGTTAGGTGCGACGTTAAACTCCAAACAACCAACCAACCAGACTAGTCAGTGGTCTGTTTGATCCACCATTAGATCAATCATCCAAACATATAAGTCGATAGTGAACCAACATAAATCTAAGACATTTCTCTTTCTGTATTACAGATCTCCAAAGCGAAAGCCTACACCCCCTCCAACAGAGGCAAAGTTTGGCTCCCACAAATCCGACAAATATGGAGGTCCAAACCCCACTGAAAACAAACAAAAACGGAAGGTGTCTCCTTCTGGGCGGCGGCGGGCATCTCCTTCCCCCACCAGAGGTCCTGGAGAACGGTACCACGAGAACAGGATAAGTCCAGGGCCAGAGCTGGGAAGAAAGCATCCACCGGATCCCAGATCTATAGATAGACAACCATCGCCTCTGTCGGGACATCGTCAAAGGAGAGATCTGGATCTGCATCAGCACATGCCCCACCCTCCGGATGCCTTTAGTGACAGATTGTCACCTTCACACCCCATGATGAACTTGTCAGCTATACAGCAGATGGAGAGGAAGTATTCACCCATTCCATTCTCAGGTTATATGGAACCCAAGGTGGTCCTGAATCGCTTAGAGCTGGCTATACCTCCCGAGGGCCCACTTGGTCCCTTCACGGAACATAATCTCTCACCAGGATCTAATTGGCGGTTTGGAGAGAGGAGAATTTCACCAACTCCGCCTCATCTGAGGGGCAGAGAAATTTCTCCGTTGGCTGTACAGCACTTTGATAGACACCTTTCTCCGTCACAGGGCACAATGGCACCCCTTGAGAGAAAGCTTTCACCCGCACCCCCATCCTCATTGGACATGCGAGTTTCTCCGGCACCATCATTTGACCAACGCTTGTCGCTGTCACCGTTACCTCCCCATGCAGAGCGGAGACCCTCCCCAGCCCATATGCCCGAGAGAATGTCCCCCATGCCCATGATGATGACAACTGGTCGAGGCACACCACCCCCAGCTCATACACCCCACCAGAAACCTCCTCACAAAGCCACCTCCACTGCACATGTCAGTACTGCAGACCTGCCTGGAGACAGAAGAGGCTCACCAGTACCTGCAGCGTTTGGCATGGAAAATATTCTGGGACCTCATGGCGGACCTCGCTCTAGCTTGTCTCCGGGTCCTCATGGTGGACCTCGCTCCAGCTTATCTCCGGGATCTTTTGTGTCAGGTGATAAGTCCAGACTGTCTCCCACGCCCATCATAGAACGAAAATTATCACCCTCCAGGGACGGCAGGCCAACAGCCTCGCCGCTGAAAGCTTATTTGTTACAAGCTGTTCCGGAGAGTGAACGTCGGTCACCCAATAGAAACGTGGATGAGAGGCGCCCTTCTCCCACCCCATGGAATAGAGGGGGTGGAATGGAGCCCAGTGCAAAGATGCCCAGACAGAATGTGTCTCCACATCTACCTCAGGGAGGGTTTTTACCACCTCGGCAGAACATATCCCCAGGTATGAGACAGAGCCCATCGCCTTCTCGATTGCCATTATTTTCTGATCGTGACCGGGAACAGCTCAGTCTACATGTTCCCCCTCCATACCACATGTCACAGCCCATTGTGAGAATTTCACCGTCAGGACCCGGTGAAGGCATCTCACAATACCTGTCATTATCCCCAGGTCCCAGCGGACTCCCAGCAACAGAAGCACTAATGAATTTTCGGTCAGACCCACTTCTTAGCATGCATAGCGGTGGAAAAACAGTATTCCACCACCCCACCACAGGTCCACCACCCAGTCAGATGAGATCGCCCCAGGGAGGTGCGGTTACATCAGGGTCCCCTGTCATACCTGTCCCCGGGAAACCTCTATTAACTGCGCATATTGGAGGAGCGCCCTTTGTTCCCCAAGGGCTTCATCATGGATCAAAGCCTGCACCCCAACCTGCCCCAGCCTTTATCAGCCAGGGACTGGTCATGCATGCTCAGCAACCTGCCTTTTTACCTCATCCATCTCACCCACAACCCTTACCTGGTCAGTTCCCCTTCCCGGGCTCAGTCCTGAGTTCCACACCAACAGACATTTACACCACGCCAAAGCCTATGGGCTCTCGACAGATGACTGGAACAGGTTTGGGACCTGGACTCTCGCGCAATCAAGGTATGGCCCACCATCCCAAGGCACAGTATATCCACAAGTCCATTTCAGATGTGTCCCCGTTTATTAAAACTGATCGTCATCAACATGCGGACGACTCGGGGACAGACGGCATGCCCAGGCTTACTCCAGAACCCCCACTATCAAACCTCATCGATGAGAGAATCACACCACCAAGTCGCATCTTACTGGAACCAAAGCCAGAAGTGGAGGCCGCGCCAGCTCATAATGAAGTGGAACTGGTACCAATGGTAAGCAGTGTTTGCCTTTGTCTTCATCTTCACATCAGATACTACACATAGCTTCATTTACTAACCTTAACTGCAGGGGCCACACTTTCTCTTCAGAATAGATATGTTCCGAGATCGAACGCTTTAAGCCCGGCGCATATGAGAGCTATCAGCTGAGCTAACGGCCTCAATTGCCTTACAGCTCGGGGGCTAGCTCTCGTGTGGTTTCAGTGCACACGGTGAGCAAAAAGGTTCACTGAATTTATTTCAGTTCCCGCGAAACACCTTCTTTAAGATCATGTGATCTTTCATGTGACCAGGCTCACGTAAAAATGGCCATTTTGAATAATAATAATAATAATAAGCTTTATTTAACGAGGGTAAACAAATACATGATCTGACTCCGTCAGCAAAAGCTGTTCTTCCCTGAGACCCTCGGGCAAAAACACAAATTCAGAATATACAACATGCACACAAGCACTACCATGACTATATACAGAGAATACATATAGAATGGTCATGAGAAGAATACAAAATTGGATGATTGAACAATAATTTTCTGTCACAGAGGTTCTTTATGTACATGTGTTTGAAAGAACGTACAGAGGGAGCACAATGCATTGCGGGTTCTAAAGAATTCCATAGAACCGCACCAGAGTATTTAAGACTTTTCTTGTACAGTTCAGAGTGAGGGAAAGGAATTCGAAGTGCCTTTTTAGAAGAGGATCTCAATGACATATAATGTGAGTCATTGATCGAGAACAGTTCTCTCATATAATTGGGGTAGTCATTTGTCATGGATTTGTACACCTCTACTGCCTTCATGAATTTAACATAATCAGGAAGGGTTTGCCGATTTAGTTTGGCAAACAAAACTGAAGAAGGGGTAAATTTATTTTCTTTCAATATCAGCCTTGCTGCTGCCTTCTGAAGTTTTGATACTCTGCAAATTAGATTGTTTGAACAGTTTCCCCAAATGCTGAGGCAGTAGTTTATGGGAGGCAAGATGAAACTGTTGTAAAATAGTAGTCTAGTTTCTACGAATAATAGCTGCTTGTGCTTCCTCAGTACTGACAGTAATCTTGATATGGTATGACAGACATGATTGACGTGAGTTTGCCAGGACATATTGGCATCAATATGCAAACCTAATAATTTTTCATGTGGAACCTGTTCAACATTTACATCACCAATATGTACAATGTATGGCTGTTGACTGTTCTTCTTCAGTTTTTGACTGGTACCAAGAAGCAGTCCCTTACTTTTCCCCTTATGTAGGACCATCTTATTTTCTTTGCACCATTTCTCAACATTTTTTAGGTCATTGTTCAAGTTTGCGGCAATTACGCTGGTGGATTTATCAGATGTGTGTAATGTGGTATCATCTGCATACAAATCAACATCACAACAGTTTAAGTGTAACACAAGGTCATTAACGTATAATATGAATAGAAAAGGGCCAAGAACAGTCGTGCGTATAAATCACGTGAAAAGAAGATGCGTTTCATTGGCCTGTCGAATAAAACGACTGAGCTGTTAGCTTACGTTTGCCGCACACGCTGAGGATTTGGCCTCGCGAGGCAAAATTATCAAACAAGTTTGATATTTTTCTCCCGGCCTCGCGAGGCCAAAATCTCACCGAAAACTGCCTGCACATGAGAGCTATCCCCTGAGCTGACAGGCAATTGAGGCCGTTAGCTCAGCTGATAGCTCTCGTGTGTGCCGGACTTTTAGCCGTAGCCATCATTGCTCATGAATTGAAGATGTTATTGTCTTCAGGTTAAACAGGCAGCCGCATTCACGGACAAAAAGCATCGCCGGTGGTTAACTTGACAATGACGTCTTATACAGCTAAAAATTCTGATATCGGGACAAACCTATACTGTAGAAATAAACCAAACTGGTTTCAAAACGTCTCAAGCTAGGATGTTGGACTGGAATCAATTACTACTCTTGTTGATTTGCTTGTCTGTAGTTCTCTTGGAAAAGGCCTCATAAAAAGTTAGGTTGAAAACATGATATTTACAACAACAAGTTCACAAGTTACACATGCTCATCAGATTATATTCTACTACCGTAATTCCCCTACTAATTCACCTTTCAGACCCCTAGTCAGGAATCCAAAGGGGCATGGGGGAAAAGAGAGTCCTAGGCACTTTAGCCAGCACTTTAGCCGGGGGCCAACCGCCAAAGACCTCTCGGTGTTCTGAGAGCCATCAGAAGCAATTTTGGGGCATTTCAGATCCATCCATTTAAGTGAACTATCATGGTATTCATTAGGTGATTTCCTAACACAACAACCACAGTTGCTTGGCTTGTGGGATATTTGATGGTAGATCCCTCATATATTTCCAATCAATTATTGAAATTTATTCAAATATTTTTTTCTTTTTTAAGCCTATTTAAAAAAAATCCTTCATTTTTTTTCTCTTTTTCTATGTCAGAGATCAGCTTCTAGAAGAAAATTAAAAACTGTTGTAACTTTAGTTTTTTTCAGCTTCACATCAATGGGAATGACCTCATTTGATACGAGAGGAACAAAAACTAACTTGAAGAACAATAAAGAAAAATTACTTGAAAAAATTTAATTTGAATAGATTTCAATTACTTATTGAAAGTATACTTAGACATGTATCCTCCATCAAAGTCAACTGTCATAACAACTCCCAATATCCTGTTGTTAGACAAATACTAGTGTAAAATCCAACATTTAATAGACATCTGCTGTCCATGGAGAATTTATTTTCCTTGTCAATAATATAGAAAGAAAAGCAGAAAAACTATTGTTTTGAAATCAATTTCCCGTGTCCTGAAATTTCTCTTTCACAACCAGGGCAACCACAATCAGAGTCCTATTGCAATAATGCATAATTTACTGATTTTTATTTTATTTTTATCAGCATAGTCACATAACCACATTTCATGTAGAGTCATTTCTTATTTTATGATAATTGTATCAAGCCAGCTGTCATGATAAAATCCAGATCAGAAAGAATGAAGCACTAACATGATTTCTATTTCTTTTTATCAAATTGCTGATCAAACTGGCTGCTAATGCCTAACCCATGTACTGTAATATTTTTTCCATTCTATAATGTTTGTTCTGTTGAGTCTGCAGCTGTGCAGAAAGGAAACCCTCACTTCTCACTGTTTCTTAACTGTACGGAGTTATTTCCCTTGATTTTTTTTTTTTTCAATCAATCAGAATTTTATCTTGCATTCAGCCCTTCCCAATCAGGAAAACAAACATGGCAGCACAAACATGTGCTCAACGATGTTAGACAATGTTTCAAACTGATCCCTTGGAGGAATTGAACGGTAATTTGACCAATAAAGATTGAATAAACGTTTTTCAGGATTAGAGAAGGATGCTTGTACAGAGTAAGTATCCTACAGAAAGTGAAAAATGCAGTTGAAGCCGATATTTTGGGCATGGCGCTGTGCTTCCAAAGATGAGGGCAGCATGGCGCTGATTTTTGGGGCATGGCGCTGGATTTTTGGGGCATGGCGCTGCGCCACGCCAAATAATGCTAGCGAGGGGTCTGCCTTTAAACTCTGTTATTGAAGCACAGAGAAAAAGTGACATTCCCATTCTTCATTCAAATTGAAGAAAAGTTATATAATGATCAAATGTGACACTTTGTAGCTGGTGCCATGAAGAATACTTCCAGATTTAGGCCATTTTTGCCGCACTTCCGGTGATGAAATTATTAGGGGAATTACCGTACATGTTTATGGTATGCTCTATATGCCAATGTATATAGTGTAAGTCAGTGGTCACTTATTACTGAGAATGATTTTTAGAACCTCCACAACCAAACTAACAGAAAAGTGATCTATTTTGGATGACTACGTGTAGCTGCCACATCATGCTCATATATACATGTATAGCATTTCAGACAAAGGCTGCTGTTGTCAAGAGCATCAATTCAGATGGGGAAAAGTTAAGCACTGAGGTTCTGTTGGAGCTTGAACCACTTCATAAAGTTATACATAACAATTATCTCATGTATTGCTCTTTACACTGAAAAAAAAAATCATATATGGGCAATTTGATCCTGGAAAATAGATCAAGGTCATTCCTCTGCGACAGGTTTATTATCTAATTTTACTTACATGCATCTGGGACATCAATTTGAAGTTGGCAAGATAGGTCAATGTCAGTCATATTCGGTAGATGTCTAGCCCATTATCAGTTTTTTTTGTGTGGTTTGAATGTGAGTAGTTCAGTCAAAATCCTTCATGAAATATCATAATATATGGAATCCAACCTTAAAAAATGGGTCAAGATCACTCATCTTCAACCTACGTACTTGTGGATCATCGCCGGAATAGATGCATATGTTATTAATTTGGAAAGTCTGATTATAATTCTTCAAGGTATATCTTGAAAAAAGTTTGTTCATTTTCAATAGACTTCTAGCCCATTACCAGCTGCAACTGTTGTATGAATTTGAGGTAGATGTCCACATTGAATATGGACGGACAGACGGACGACATGACAGCCAATGCCGACAAAATTTATCAAGAGGAAGACCACTTGGGACCATTACTCTGTCCTGTTTTTTCGGGTGACATGCTGAAGAGGGTATATTTCAGAATTCTCAGGAATTACTCACATGTAACTCACAAGTGTATTTGCTGTGGGTTGACTCCTAATTTGGTGGTCTATTGTTTTGCAGCCTAACCCTTTCAACATGCGTGTTCAGACACTGAACAATTTTCCGACCAGCTCGACGACATATCGTCACAGGTCACAGTCAGTCGCCATGCACAGGGCCAAGTAAGTATTATGGGACTCCTTACTAAGCTTACAGTCAGTACAACATCTTACATATATAGTCAATATTTGGTCAGAATCGTATTTTATTTTTTTCGCTCTTTGGAATATCATTGAATATGATATAATAAAAAATATGATTTCCTGATATAAATTTTAAATTTTGTAACAATGGATTGCCTCTGGGCACTGAAACATGATTGCCTGTGGCTCCTGGCATAAATTTCTGGTTCATAATTTTCCATTCCTGCGTATGTTTATACTATGAGGGAATATTTCTAACTAGTAACTGGCATATTTTCAACAGTTGCCAAAATTTAATAGGCCAGTTACTAGTTGAAAATATATCAGAAATTTATGCCAGGAGCAGGGGTTGAAATGTGTAAAAAAAATTACCTTTCTCAGGTGACAAGTAAGAATGATTTCTACCTGTCTCCAGCCAACGGTAACTTGAATGCTAAAGATATGAAATAATAATGTTGCATTTGTGTTTTTAACTTTCGCCACGCCGAGTTAATCCATTATGCAAAATTAATATCGTGAATTGAGAATTATTACTGACATTCAAGAAATGCATTTTGACATACATGAACATATAATTCACCTATTCATATATACTGTATTCTACCTCAGGTGTAGTAGCATAACCAGCGCTGCCAAATCCCTGGATATTTTACGTCAAAATCTACAAAAATGTATCAACAAGGAAATCGATGGGATTGTACAGAAATATCTAGAGGTTAGTATCTTATAGAGTCGGACTGACGAACTTGATCTCATACATTATCTGACTATATGCTGGTCTTCGTTTTACTTATATTTTCACCGGATGCGTTTGTCGCTGATAGGCAACAATCCAGTAATAACAAATAGAAAGGCGTTATTTTCGCTGTCATTTAAACTGTTACCTCACTGACATCAGTGGGATCTCTGAAGGTTTCATTCACTGCACCCCCTTCAGAGATGAATCCGGCTTTGAAAAACAAGTCACAGTTTGCGAGCGACATGGACAGCATATAATACAACCATTCAGCTGATTAATGATGAAACAAATGAGGTGACAAAGTTTGGATCGTTAAGCCTGGTGCACAGGAGAGCTATCCCTTGAGCGAACAGCCTTAATTGTCTGTTGGCTCAAGGGATAGCTCTCGTGTGGTTTCAGCGCACACGGTGAGCAAAAGGTTCACTGAATTGATTTCAGTTCCCACGAAACACCTTCTTTACGATCATGTGATCTTTCATGTGGCCCTCGGTGGCCGAGTGGTCTAAGGCGCTTCGCTGGTGACCGCTAGCCTCACACCGCTGAACCGGCACGGGTTCGAGCCTAGCTGGTCCATGTGTGAAAGTTTGTCAGTTACTTGCCGAAGGGCAGTGGTTCTCTCCGGGTACTCCGGCTTCCTCCACCAACCAAACTGACTGTCACCATATGAGTGAAACAAACTTAAGTGTGACATTAAGCCAAATTCCCTCCCTCCCTTCATGTGACCGGGCTCACGTAAAAATGGCCATTTTGAACAGTCGTGTGTATAAATCACGTGAAAAGAAGATGCGTTTCATTGGCATGTCGAATAAAACGACTGAGCTGTTAGCTTATGTTGGCCGCACAAAATTATCAAACAAGTTTGATATTTTTCTCCCGACCTCGCAAGGCCAAAAACTCACCAAAAACTGCCTGCACACGAGAGCTAGCCCCTGAACTGACAGGCAATTGAGGCCGTTAGCTCAGCTGATAGCTTTTGTGTGTGGGCAGTTTTCAATGAGGTATTCGCCTTGCAAGGGCGGAAGAAAAATATCAAACTTGTTTGATAATTCTGCCTTGCGAGGCAAAATCCTCACCGTGTGCGGCGAATGTAAGCTAACAGATCAGCCATTTTATTTGACCGGCCAATGAAACACATCTCATTTCCACATGATTTGTACCTACAACTGTTCCAAATGGCCATTTTTATGCGAGCCTGGTCACATGAAAGATCACATGATCTTGAAGAAGGTGTTCCATGGGAACTTTTGCTCACCATGTGTGCTGAAACCACATGAGAGATAGCCCCTGAGACAACAGGCAAACTTTTGCTCACCATGTGCGCTGAAACCACATGAGAGATAGCCCCTGAGACAACAGGCAAACTTTTGCTCATCATGTGTGCTGAAACCACATGACAGATAGCCCCTGAGACAACAGGCAAACTTCTTCTCTCCATTTGTGCTGAAACCACATGACAGATAGCCCCTGAGACAAAAGGCAAACTTCTTCTCTCCATGTGTGCTGAAAGCACATGCCAGATAGCCCCTGAGACAACAGGCAAACTTTTGCTCACCATGTGTGCTGAAACCACATGAGAGATAGCCCCTGAGACAACAGGCAAACTTTTGCTCACCATGTGTGCTGAAACCACATGACAGATAGCCCCTGAGACAACAGGCAAACTTTTGCTCACCATGTGTGCTGAAACCACATGAGAGATAGCCCCTGAGACAACATGGACAACAGGCAAACTTTTGCACATCATGTGTGCTGAAACCACATGAGAGATAGCCCCTGAGACAAAAGGCAGATGAGGCCGTTGGCTCGGGGGACAGCTCTCGTTGTGCACCGGGCTTCAGCTTGAAAGAATGATAGCAGGTCCCGCTGTCCAATGCCATACGCCAGACAACAATAATAGCTTTAATGCACAGAATGTCTTCATATGTTCCACAGGCAGAACATTGTCTAATGTTGTTTTCTGATTATTAAATAAATAGATGATCATCCCACTTATCGTTGAAAATGTTTATGAGTAATATTGATAAATATTTGTTTTAAAGAAAAAGAGAAATAACTATTTTCCATGAAGATATGGCAGATTGATGTAAACCATAAGAAGAACAACAAGGCACTTGTGAAGGATAAATTTAAGAATAAGTTTCAAGTTTCAGGAATGTAGCTCTGTTAAAGTTTCAGTGAAATACCCCTGCACACTTTGCTTGAAAACATATAGAAAAACTTTGTGAACAAGTTCATATTTTAGCCTAGGAAAAATGACACAAAAGTGTTTTTTTCAACACAAAAACAGATGTGGTGAACATATTGAAGCCATTACCTCAGACCAGTGACGTCATAGTCTGACTACGATATTGTCGGACAATGAACACAGCATCGATGTGGAACAGCGTATTATGATGTATTTCCCACAATAAAGTCACTAAACTGCAGCTTTGTGACAATATTGGCGTTACAGTATAAATGTTGTCTAAAACAATCGATATGGTCAATCGTAATCAGACTCTAGGTTTCCAAACTGGCGTTTTGAATCTGTTCATCTCAAACTTCAACCATTCCCCAAAACAGTAGACAGTTATAAAAGGTCAAATATACCCTCTTACAACAATTTAGGATAAAAGGGTATGGGTTTGGGGATCATTGGGTTGAACCTTTAAGCATGTTAAGTATGCATGTCAAGCCTGGAAATAAGCACCTGTCATAACTACTTGTCACCCCTATTTTGGAAAATGTTCTGCACCATGACCGGTTTACCTTTGTAAATGGAGATTCAAGTTGGAATAGTTCATCATGATTTGCAGGGGTGTTTTAAAATTTGGCAGGTACCTATTTCCAGCCTTGCATGTATGGGACTGATCTAATATTAAAGTGGGAAGATCTATTTATGGGAACTTGATATATTTGACTTGATGTACGATGATGTGATGACATAAATAGTATGACTGCTCCCTATTTATCACATTCTCCAGTATCTACTCTTTATTTATTATGTCTCCCCCAACTATGTTGGGGGGAGACATCTAGTGTTTGTGCTGTCTGTCTGTCTGTCTGGATGGATGGATGTCTGTCTGTCTCTCTGGATGGATGTCTGTCCGTCCCCTTGCCTTGTCTGCAAAATATCTTGAGAACTACTGGATGGAATTTCACCAAACTTGTATGGAAGCTTCATTGGGATAGCCCCCTCATTTGATTAGGTTTTGGTGTATGTGCGTGCATTCATCCGTGTCCGGTGTCCGTCCGTCCGTCCATCTACTTGCACATGTATATACAGGGCTTGTCTGCAAGATATCTGGAGAACTACTGGATGGAATTTCACCAAACTTGGATGGAAGCTTCATTGGGATAGCCCCCTCATTTGATTAGGTTTTGGTGTATGTGCGTGCATTCATCCGTGTCCGGTGTCTGTCCGTCCGTCCATCTACTTGTACATGTATATACAGGCCTTGTCTGCAAGATATCTTGAGAACTACTGGACAGAATTTCACCCCACTTGGATGGAAGCTTCAGTGGGATAGCCCCCTCATTTGATTAGGTTTTGGTTTGTGTGTCTGCATTCATCCATGTCCGGTGTCCGTCCGTCCTTCCATCTACTTGTACATGTATATACAGGGCTTGTCTGCAAGATATCTGGAGAACTACTGGACAGAATTTCACCAAACTTGGATGGAAGCTTCATTGGGATAGCCCCCTCATTTGATTAGGTTTTGGTGTATGTGCGTGCATTCATCCGTGTCCGGTGTCCGTCCGTCCGTCCATCTACTTGTACATGTATATACAGGGCTTGTCTGCAAGATATCGGGAGAACTACTGGATGGAATTTCACCAAACTTGTATGGAAGCTTCATTGGGATAGCCCCCTCATTTGATTAAGTTTTGGTGTATGTGCGTGCATTCATCCGTGTCCGGTGTCCGTCCGTCCGTCCATCTACTTGCACATGTATATACAGGGCTTGTCTGCAAGATATCTGGAGAACTACTGGATGGAATTTCACCAAACTTGGATGGAAGCTTCATTGGGATAGCCCCCTCATTTGATTAGGTTTTGGTGTATGTGCGTGCATTCATCCGTGTCCGGTGTCTGTCCGTCCGTCCATCTACTTGTACATGTATATACAGGCCTTGTCTGCAAGATATCTTGAGAACTACTGGACAGAATTTCATCCCACTTGGATGGAAGCTTCAGTGGGATAGCCCCCTCATTTGATTAGGTTTTGGTTTGTGTGTCTGCATTCATCCATGTCCGGTGTCCGTCCGTCCGTCCATCTACTTGTACATGTATATACAGGGCTTGTCTGCAAGATATCTGGAGAACTACTGGACAGAATTTCACCAAACTTGGATGAAAGCTTCATTGGGATAGCCCCCTCATTTGATTAGGTTTTGGTGTGTGTGCATGCGTTCATCCGTGTTCGGTATCCGTCCGTCCGTCCGTCCATCTACTTGTACATGTATATACAGGGCTTGTCTGCAAGATATCTGGAGAACTACTGGATGGAATTTCACCAAACTTGGATAGAAGCTTCACTGGGATAGCCCCCTCATTTGATTAGGTTTTGGTGTATGTGCGTGCATTCATCCATGTCCGGTGTGTCCGTCCGTCCGTCCATCTACTTGTACATGTATATACAGGCCTTGTCTGCAAGATATCTTGAGAACTACTGGACGGAATTTCACCCCACTTGGATGGAAGCTTCAGTGGGATAGCCCCCTCACTTGCATGCATCCGTGTCCGGTGTCTGTCCATCCGTTCATCTACTTGTATCGCTTCTTTGTAATTAATATTTTTAGATACGCAGCTTTGTTTAAGATACTTATTGCATTCATTTTATAGCACTTTCCCTTAAATAATGTGCCCATTCAAGGCAGGGTGGAAGGATGGGGGAGACGTATGTTTTTGTTAAAAAAACAACCAGCATAGGCTTCATGCCAGAGCGGCAACTCAAGGGTCAAAGCGGAACCTCTAGTTATATCCTTTGGTTTATCTATAATATTTGCCATGATATTGTTTTTCCTCTTTTGACAGAAATTTTTCAAGCCTGGGATAGAGAACATCAAGCTCAACAATGGCGCCAATGCTGTCAGTGATGAACACCTACATGCTGTGTCTAGACAGATCCTGGAAGAGGTGAGATTTTCCAGCTTAATCCTACCTGACCTGGGGAACAGGTATAGATGGCCTGCCACTCAAGTTCATATGCCCAATGCATAAATCTCAGCTTTTTCATCACATAGCTGCAATTTTGACTGTTAATGGGAGTTTATAGGTAAATTTTACAGGTCCCTAATTCATTTTCAATTGATTTGACCCATGTACTAACACAGGTTTTGTGGGACATATTGCATTAGGCCACAAAAAGTTAATTAATTGGTTCTCAGGCACTGCCGCCTCGCTTGAAAACCTGCCACCTGAACACTTTTTATTGCTATTTGCCAACTGCGAAATAAAAGCAGTGTTTTTCTCTTTTTTGGATACTCAAACTCACGACGCAACTCGTTACAACAGGTTCAAAATGTACCAGGTCTGCATTTTTCACTGGGAAACATAATTGTACCTAAAAATCTGTCAAAAAACAATAAAATAAAAGAAAACCGAATACATGTAATGAAAAGTAAGAATAATTTCTTGCCTTTCTCCCCAGTAAGAGAATAATTTTCTTATATTATTAAGGTGAATAGCTACAGTTTCTTTAAAGTCAGCAGATTTCATTCAAATTCTCATGAATGACATGCATAGCATGAACACACTAATATAACATTACGAGATTTTAAAGAGGTAGTAGCATCATTTAAAAAATATTCAGAAAATAACATATTTTGATCAAATTTATTTAGTAGTTGAGATCTACTATGGTGAACGTTTTTCTGTGACCTCATGTTTTAATATCACGGTCATTGAAATGACACTTCTGGCATACTATGAAAAACTATGCAGTACTTGACTGCAGTGCCTGAGATGATGTCGCAAAACATGCATCGGCATTCCGGGCATGACGCCTTGCAACGTCATACACTATCTTAGAAATTTTATTGCACATGGCTTCTAACATGACGTCCTGGACACCTGGTCGCGTAATCCGAAGTCATCTCAGTCTTTTCCAATTTTCATCTCGTTAAATGAACCGAATTGGAGAATCTAACAATATTGGTACATATACGAAATACAAGACTACGCAATCTTAAAAGCCTTTGGCAAATGTTGCAGGTGATCAAGATGTTTAGTTTATCTGAACAATTAAAAGCACGCTACCACCTCTTTAAGCAAATCCACCCAGTACTAGTCACTGTGAAGCGCAAAATTTAAATTGAGACAGGCTTTTGTGATATTATTTTGAATAATTTTCTTGATAGACAAGGGAATGTTATTAATCAAGGCAAGGCAAGGTTAGCTTTCCATTTCAGTTAGTTTCCTTTATTTCTTTTTAGTTTGAAAACGGCCATTGCACATCCAAACAAAATTGTATTTATCTGTTCTCATCAGTTTTTAAAAGAAATTAAAATAAAACAAAAAGTAAAAAACCTGCCCCCCTCGCCACTTATTGAACATTAATTAACATTTTTTGGCCTGATTTATGCAGAATAAAGGCTGGGATGTCCCTTATGATATATTAATTTTGTTTTCTCAGGCCAAGAAGATGTACGTGTCAGAGCGGCCACGCAGTCTAACACCAGTCAGAGATATTCCTGACAATACTTCAGACACTGGCAGTGGGGGTGGTCGCAGTAGGGTAAGTTTGTGTGTCAGAGATATTCCTGACAATACTTCAGACACTGGCAGTGGGGGTGGTCACAGTAGGGTAAGTTTGTGTGTCAGAGATATTCCTGACAATACTTCAGACACTGGCAGTGGGGGTGGTCACAGTAGGGTAGGTTTGTGTATCAGAGATATTCCTGACAATACTTCAGACACTGGCAGTGGAGGTGGTTGCAGTAGGGTAGGTTTGTGTGTAAGAGATATTCCTGACATTACTTCAGACATGGGTAGTACAGGTGGTCATAGTAGGGTAAGTTTGTGTGTCAGAGATATTCCTGACATTATTTCAGACATGGGTAGTACAGGTGGTCATAGTAGGGTAAGTTTGTGTGTCAGAGATATTCCTGACATTACTACAAACACGGGTAGTACATTTGGTCACAGTAGGGTAGGTTTGTGGGTCAGAGATATTCCTGACATCACTTCAGAGAATGGTAGTATTGGTGGTCACAGTAGGGTAAGTTTGTGTGTGAGAGATATTACTTCAGACATGGGAAGTATGGGTGGTCACAGTAGGGTAGGTTTGTGTGTCAGAGATATTCCTGACATTACTTCAGACATTTGTAGTATGGGTGGTCACAGTAGGGTAGGTTTGTGTCGAGGATGTACCTGACATTACTTCAGACACGGGTAGTACGGGTGGTCACAGTAGGGTAAGTCTGTGTGTCAGAGAAATTCTTGACAATACTTCAGACGCAGGCAGTACAGTTGGTCAGAGTGGAGTAAGTTTGTGTTTCAGAGGTATTCTTGACAATACTTCAGATGCAGGCAGTACAGTTGGTCAGAGTGGAGTAAGTTTGTGTGTCCAGGGTTTTTTCTAGCCGTTTTTACCCCTCGGCCAAAATTTGGCCGAAGGGTATTGTCGTCGTCATGTACGTCTGTCCGTCTGGCCGTCTGTCCGTCCGTCCGTCTGTCCGTCACACCTTTCTCGTTACCAAGATATCTTCAGAACGACTTACCCTAGGCACACCAAACTTGCAGTGCACACCCGTATGCTTGTGACCCAGAACCCTATTGAATCTGGACCTGATTGGTTAGAAACTTTGGCGGCCATCTTTAATTTATGCGAAACCATCACAGGTTTCTTGTTACCAAGGTATCTTTAGAACGACTTACCCTAGGCACCCCAAACTTGCACTGCACATCCATATGCTCATGACCCAGAACCCTATTGAATCTGGACCTAATTGGTTGGAAACTTTGGCGGCCATATTTAATTTATGCGAAATCATTAATCTTGTGTATCTTAGGTACCATTTCTCTGTTCAGTGTGAAACTTGGTATAGATCATCGATGCATCAAGAAACTTCAAAGGAATGACCAAACCAGTTTCCCTGATTCGGTGAAAACCTTGGCGGCCATCTTTAATTTATGCAAAATCTTCAATGATATATATCTCTGATACCATTCAAGTGTTCTATACGAAACTTGGTATACAGCATCGATGTATCAAGAGATCTGCAATGTATAGCCACATCAGTTCCTCTGAGTGGCGGGAAGGATGGGCGGCCATCATTAATTTATGCAAAATCATTAATGATCTCTATCTCTGATACTGTTCGAGTGCTCGATGTAAAATTTGGTATATATCATCGAAGCATCAATAGACATACGATAAATGGCGTTTCTGATTGGGCGGAACCTTGGCGGCCATCTTTAATTTATGCAAAATCTTCAATGATATATATCTTTGATACCATTTCAGTGTTCTATATGAAACTTGGTATCCAGCATCGATGTATCAAGAGACTTGCAATGAATAACCACATCGGTTCCTCTGAGTGGCGGGAAGGATGGGCGGCCATCTTTAATTTATGCGAAATCATTAATGATCTATATCTCTGATACGGTTCAAGTGCTCAATGTAAAATTTGGTATACATCGATTAGACAGTTCTGGTTTTTCTGCTTGGGCGGAAACCTTGGTGGCCATCTTTAATTTATGCAAAATCTTTAATGATGTTTATCTTTGATACCATTTCAGTGTTCTATATGAAACTTGGTATACAGAATCTATGTATCAAGAGACTTGCAATGAATAACCACATCAGTTTCTCTGAGTGGTGGGAAGGATGGGCAGCCATCTTTAATTTATGCGAAATCATTAGGGATCTCTATCTCAGATAATTTTCAAATGTTCGATGTAAAATTTGGTATACATCGTCGATGCATCAACAGACTTATGTAATGAATACCGGTTTCTCTGATTGGACGGAAACGTTTGAGGCCATTTCTAATGGCAAAATTTTTCATAATCTGTATATTTGTTACTTGACTGCTTGGTGTTCCTGAAGTCTTGTTTTAAATTGAATACATTATGAATGGCTGGCGCCCAGAGCCGAGGGGTTTTCAGATGCGCAGCTTCGTATTTCATCGTGGTTACCACGATGAAAAACAATATATATTGAGTTTTGCAGAGAATTTCAAATTGAGTTTTGATAAAAAAAATTGAGTTTTGCGATTTTTGCCGTTTGCGTGCTTTGCACGCACGAATTTTTTTTTGAGTTTTCCCACAACATACCAGTTGTCAGTTGATAGGTTGTTTCGCATGACCCGCCCGCATCAATAATTTGGAGATAAATAATGCCGCATGTATTTTAATTATCAGTAATTATTGGTCGTAAAAGAAATAAGTAAGCAAATCTAAGTAAAACGAATGAACCGTCACAGCGCGAGTCAGCGCGAAGGCGACTGAAGAGCCGCCATCTTGGTTCACATTCTTGGGGAAAGCCCTATCAAAACGAGGCACAGTCCTTTTCTAGCGAGGATTCCCTCGTGTCAAGCACGTGGCAGTAAAGTTTTAACTCCGGCACTTTTGATGGTCGCGTACCAAAGCCATCGTGGTTTTAGTTTATGGATCAGTTGTTTCCTCATCAACCAGTACATTTAACCATCCAAATTTATCTGATGAAACGCTTTTGAGCAAAGTGGTCGGGCGCTTCACGTCTTCACTCCCGACAACAACAACAACACAGACTGTCGACGAATACTCGTAGCTTGAGGACGACGGACATACAAAATTCGTCGACGTGGACAGAGAATCCCTATCTTCAGTCAGTGTAAAAGAATTAAAATAAGATTTCAATAAGAGGGGACTACTGACGTTGAAAATTCGGGTAATAAATTCTGCAGTTATCTTTAATATTGGTCACAAGTAAGAGTTTTTTCCCTTGATTTCTGTTTACACAATGTGTGTGCATTTGAGTTTTACTGTCTACCATAATTATTTACATAATGTTTCAATTAAAGTAAAGCAAACTTAAAATGTCTCTTTAGAGAATAATTATTTCATAAATATTTTTTTCTGGCAATATTTATGAGAGATTTCAGAGTGTATAAATCTGTAAAAAAGGAATGTTGCCAGGTTATATATTCGATCACAATCTTCTCTGTTAACGGTAAATTTTTTTAGCTTCAATAGTTAATAATTCTAGCATGTATGTTTTAGCATGAGGTCATGCTAAACAACCTATTAACTGACAACAGCCGTACTGTGGTTTGGTGTGGTTGTACCGGAGTGCACAAAACATGCACGTAACAAGTGAACGGCTGACTATCTTTAATAGGCCGAAGTTTATATCTTGATCGACAATGCAGCAGCAGTTCTATATGTTGTTGCTCTAAGAAGACACGTCGTGCTAATGTCGCCTTCAATTGTTGGATGATACACGGCACCCTGTCATGGTTTGGGCCAATGAGTTATCTCGTAACACTGAGTTATTTTAGCAATGTTGTTGTAGACTGTGATATAATTCATGTAAATAGAATTGTCAGTATTTGTTGGTCTCTGAAGAAACATATGACCAAACTTGTGACCAACCTCAGTTCTGTACTTGGTGCGATGAAAAAGTTGGAAAAATTGAGTTTCATCATTTTTTTGATGAAAAAGGCAAAAATATTGAGTTTTGTAGAATGTCATTGCGTTTATGTTTATGAACAATTTTGGGCTAGAATAACCCCTGGTGTCAGAGATATTCTTGACAATACTTCAGACATGGGCAGTACAGTTGGTCAGAATAGAGTAAGTTTGTGTGTCAGAGATATTCTTGACTATACTTCAGACGCAGGCAGTACAGTTGGTCAGAGTGGAGTAAGTTTGTGTGTCAGAGATATTCTTGACAATATTTCAGACATGGACAGTACAGTTGAGAGTAAGTTTGTGTGTCAGAGATATTCTTGACAAGACTTCAGACGCAGGCAGTACAGTTGGTCAGAGTGGAGTAAGTTTGTGTGTCAGAGATATTCTTGACAATACTTCAGACACGGGCAGTACAGTTGGTCAGAATATAGTAAGTTTGTGTGTCAGAGATATTCTTGACAATACTTCAGACACGGGCAGTACAGTTGGTCAGAATATAGTAAGTTTGTGTATCAGGCTGGGTATTACTGTTGGTTGCAGTAGGGTAAGTTTGTGTGTCGGAGATGTTCTTGACAATACTTCAGACATGGACAGTGTAGGTAGTCCTTGAAATTAATATTAGTCCTTTAAAAGACATTTAAGTTTAGTGTGGTCAAAGATTAGGAACATTATGATACAAATTGTTTTGTTTTGAATTGGCGGGGGGCGGGGGGTGGGGGAGGAGGGCGATCCCTCTAATAATTTAATCTTCCTGTCAAAAATTTGATCACCCTAAATTTAGGGGACTGTTCGAATAAATTTGATAATCCTTCAAATAAATTGAAATAATGAAGAAATAATGGATTATATGTATGATTTTTAACTATTTTGTCAGCTTCCTGTTCTAATAAATTTGATCACCCCCAGATTTTATGGTGAGAAATTTCACTTCCTGTGATTGAATCATTAGAGGGATTATCGTACTTTTATCGTTGGTTGTTTACAGTAATGGTGTTTTGTGTTTTAGGTTGGAGTACCACACAGGAAACGTAAACCTTCAGACTCGGACTCCGAGGTTGGCATGCAAACCAAGAGAAAGGTGTGTACACACGAAGGATACCTTGACAGACTCCAGTTGTATTCTTAGATTCAAGGAATTTTACTGATATCTCAAATCTATCAATCCACTTAAGTCCAGAGTTACCTCACTCATCAATGAAGAATATGTGTAGTTTGATTCATCTGAACAGCTGAAATCCATTTTCTCTTCGAGCTAGATTATCATTTATACATTTCTGCTTGAGATTCACCGGACTGTCTCATTTTGTAAATTTCTTGTTACAGAAAAAGGGGAGACCACCATTGCACAGCCAGAGCGGGTAAGGGATATTAATAGAAATCTCTAACGAATTTATAAAATTTATTACAATAATGATATGATGACGTGAAGGCAGTCTACATTGGAAAGTTGAAATACATGTAGTAAACAGGTTATTATTAGATTTAACGCAAAACCATTGCATTACATTCGCATTGCAACCATATGCCATCCACCTAAAGGGGGCGCCAACGGTTGGAGAACGGAAATTCCTTTCTGGGTCCATATGATTTGAGGCAGAAAAGATATTTTCATATTTGATATATTATTGGATACTCTACTAAATTGCTGATTGAGATTGCATTCAGAGAGATATACTAATAGGCATTCTCCCTTTATGAGATGTATAACCACCTGCTGTCATTGTAACCAGAGTTCATACGGGTTCTGGATTTCCTTGAATTCTGAGAAAATAAATTCCAGACCTGCAAATCCGTGAATTCTGACAATATTTGTGTTGAGTCCTGGAAAAAGTCCTTGAATTTTATTGTCCTCTCTCCCCGCAAAATATCTGCCACAATTAATTACTGGAATTTCCTTTTAACAAACTGAATTTATTGTTCGATCTAGTCTGATCTGTATGAAACCTGGTAAAAGGTGTTAAAAAATGTCCAGGAAAATTCAGTTAAAGGTCCTGGAAAAAGACTGTATGGACCTTGAAAAGTCCTGGAATTATGTTTTTCACAGAGGGTAAGAACCCTGGGTAACAGTCTCTGACTGATATCCCCTGGAAAGCCTGGCTCGTAGCTTGTGCACTCAAGGCGCTTACGTAGCTACTCAGCATCATCCGTTACAAAAAAAATAACAATGTTGACACACGATATCACACTCTTTTTACCCCTCAGTCCATAGGACTGTGGGGTCTTGTCGTTGCCATGTACGTACTTCTGTGTTGTTTGTGGACAATCTAAACCCACGACGGATCCGCATTCAGCTTGCCCGCCGTGTAGAGGTGTTTGGTGCGATCAGTACGCTAAATGTGAGCTATGGCCCGACCATATATTTGAACAGTATCTTGTCGGTTCTTATGCCGGTGAAATTCTGCCCCCGCCCGGCTTCAGTAGGGCCGAGAGCTTGATCGCCTCTCCGTCTCGCTCCTCTGTGAACGAGCCGGACGAGTCTGCCTCTGTTGATATGTCCGTAATGCATGATACGGAAGTAATTTCGCCTCGTAAATTACCGAATGTTGTAAGTATTTCTCCTCCTCCATGCACTGATTCTGTTTATTTAGGGGCCAAGGTGGGGAACAAAGATGGCGGGCGTCCTGCAGGTAAAGTATTGCACGGGACGCCCTTGACCGCGACGGCTACCTTTGATCCATCATCTGTGACGTCACTTCCGACCAAAGGTCCCCTATTCAGGATAGTGAACCCGGAGAGTGTGGCTTCAACCCCAGTCAAGGACCCGCCCCTTCCGGAGAATCTTTCAACATCTCGGTCCAGCCCATCTGCGTCTACAACAATTACGGAGATGCCAGCTGTATCATCGACTGTAATATCACCAGTTCCTGTGCAGTCTACAGTGATTATTACACCTGTTTCCGGTTTTGCTGAGTCTCGCCATTCTCTTTTGAATGTGCCAAAACTATCCATGGCGCCTCTACAACAGCCGTTGTCAGCACCCCCGCAGTTTACTCAACCGGGACATCTTCCACGTATGCCTGTGTCCAGCTACGACTTCTGGCCTATGGTAGCTCCGATTATATCGGATGCTTACATGCAACCTCTTACATCATACCTTCCGGTATCATCTTACCTTCCGGTATCATCGTCTCACATTGGAACTTTCACTGCTTTTCCTGCGCATGCTCCGACGTCGGCTACTACATCCTACTATAGGACTGCCTCTACGTTCGATGTTCCTGTTACTTCATCGGTATATGGTGTTCCGGGTCTTTCATCGATGTATGATGCTAGAGCTACGTCATCAATGTACAGACTTCCGGTTACGTCATCAGTGTATAGCAGTCCGGCTGATCCCTATACTGCGCCTCCGTATTCTCCACTTCCTGTACGTAGTGCAGTATATAAGCCTACATCGTATCCTTCGGTGGCTTCTGTAGCCCGACCATTTGATGTACCCCGTCGAGTGTATCGTCCCAGGAAATGAGGGCACGGGCCATGCAGATGTTCAGTCTGCATGGCGAGACCGCACGTTGCCGCTGTTCCCAATTCCACCAAATCCGGCGCTTCCGGTAGGCGGGAGACTTGCAAGTTTTTGGCAGAATTGGGAAGCAATCCAAGTGGATTCGTGGGTGTTGAACACCCTACATCATGGGTATCGGCTGGAGTTCGCCACAACTCCCCCGTTGACTTCGTCACCCAAGTCGTCTCGAATTCCTGTGCGTCGGGAGCACCTGATGGAAATTCAGAGGTCCGTTGACAAGTTGGTAGAGAAGGGTGCAGCTATAGAACTTCCGCCAAACGATATGTCCCCGGGCTTTTATTCTCCGGTGTTCCTGGTCCCCAAGAAGAGCACCACCGAGATGCGTATGGTCATAAACCTACGACGGTTAAACAAGGACTTCTTGGCCCCGCCTCTTCATTTCCGGATGGAGTCATTCCGGTCTATTCGTTCGGCTCTGTCACAAGGGGACTGGATGACGTCTCGACCTCCAAGATGCATATCTGCATGTTCCGATCTACAGGGCTCATCACAAGTATCTGCGCTTCCTGGTTGGCAGCCGGAAGTTCCAGTTACTTGTGCTCCCTTTCGGACTATCCACGTCCCCCTGGGTCTTCACCAGAGTTTTCAACCCGGTGGCGTCATTCCTGCACACCAGAGGTCTCGAGTACCACTTCTACCTCGACGATTCCCTACTACGGAATCAGTGCAGGGAAGAACTGCGCGAGGACACCAATTTCGTTTGGGAGGTCCTTGTTGCTCTGGGCTATCTTCCTCACGAGGGCAAATCGGAGTTGACACCATCCCAGTCTCGAGTCTTTCTCGGAGTTTCCTACGACACCCTTTCAGCATTAGCGAAACCTCCGGAAGACCGCTGGAAGAAAATTCTGACGTCGGTGCCGACGTTCCTGTCAGCATCGCACAGACGTGCTCTCCAATTCGCTGCAATGATCGGCCTGTTAACATCAACTCAGGATGTGACGCCTCGAGGCGCTTGCAGCTTCGGCTGTTGATGATGCACCTCAACAACTATTGGCCGAAACGGCACCTCAATCCTACTGTCCCTGTGACAGAGGATGTCAAACGTCTCCTGCGCTGGTGGCTGCAGCCGGAGAACGTGATGATAGGTGTCACCTTCCTACCCTTTCAGCCGTCCCGTCAACTGTTCACGGACGCATCGATGGAAGGATGGGGAGCACATTTGGGTTCGAGGTCAATATCCGGCTTGTGGAACGACAGCCAGATGAAGATGCATATCAATGTATTGGAATTCCAGGCCGTAACCCTGGCCATACAGAGATTTCTTCCAGACCTCAAGAACCAATGCTTGTTAGTAGCAACGGACAACACGACAGTCCTGGCCTACATAAACAAGCAGGGAGGAACTCACTCTCCCCAACTGCTGGATCAGGCGCAGAAATTCTTCAACCTCTGTTGGGACAACGAAATTTCTGTGCGAGCTCGCCACATTCCCGGTCATCTGAACGTGCTGGCCGACGCATTATCCAGACCGAATCAGATAATATCGACCGAGTGGCAGCTTCACGAAGACATCCTAGCCCAGATGTCTCAGATATGGGAGACGCCGAACGTAGATCTGTTCGCCACCCGTTGGAACCATCTACTGCCGGCCTATGTGTCTCCCGTTCCGGATCCAGCAGCCGTGGCAGTTGACGCCCTGTCTTTGGACTGGTCCGGCATGATTGCGTACGCGTACCCGCCGCCAGCAATCTTGTCGCAAGTCCTCCGGAAGATCCAAGCACAGCCGTGCATGGTCTACCTTATGGCTCCATGGTGGCCCACTCGCCCACTTGCAGACCTAATGGATCTTCTCATAGACGTGCCTCGTCGGCTGCCGCTTTGGTAGAACCTGCTTCGTCAGCCGAGATCCAGCCTGTACCACTCGAATCCCGGTCTATTTCAACTGACCGCGTTCAAGTGCTCCAGCATCAGCTCGTTGAGGCTGGATTTTCTGTCGAAGCGTCCGAAAGGATGGTCCGGTCCACCAGAGCATCAACGACTGCGGTGTACCAGAACAAGTGGAAGACCTTCGCTACCTGGTGTTTTGGACGTGGAATTGTTCCAACCTCTGCCTCTGTTCAGCAGGTAGCGGACTTCCTTTTGCATCTGTTTCATGACAGGCAGCTTGTTCCGGCCACGGTCGACGGCTATCGGTCCGCTATCGCCAGGGTACTTCAATTGACCACAGGTGTCAACCCATCACTCGACGTCAACCTTCTTCGTTCCTTTCGGGTGGAGAGGCCTACTCCGATGCTGCAGCTTCTTAAATGGGATTTGGCTCTGGTTCTTAGGCGCCCTTCGAACCCATCGGCACCTGTGAGATGAAGTTTCTCTCTTACAAGACCTTCTTTCTGATCGCCTTTGCATCTGCCACCCGCGTATCAGAAATCCATGCCTTGGACTTCAGGTCTTTGAGATACAACCCTGAGTGGACCTGGGTGGCGTTATCTACTCTCCCGGAGTTTGTTGCTAAGAACCAGTCACTCTACGACAATCTTCCGAGAGAGTTCGTCATCCTGGCTCTGTCCAACATCCTGTCCGCAGCTGTTGACGACGACAGAGTCATGTGCCCCGTCAGAGCTCTCTCCTGCTACCTGACCCGTGTGGAGCATATGAGAGCCGGGCGGGTGCGTCTATTCATCCCTTTTGGGCCCTCTGCACAAAGCAGGAGATATCTAAAAATACCATATCTGCCTGGCTTTCCAAAACCATTCGTTTGGCGTATACGGACGTACCGCTTGAGGTAACTACTTTATCCAAGGTCTACTGAATATCTGCAGATCTATCTAGTCGGGCCTGACCAAACTTTGGTGAAAGCTTCCTGAATGTTGACTGATGAAATGATTAGATTTTCAGATGGCTATGATGATTTCATGATTTTTAATTATTTTTTTTTAATTATTTTTTTTTTATTATTTATTGATGGCTTAGCTTTTGCACTGTTATCTGTGCCCATCGGGAACCCTTGGTTGCATGTTTCAGTGTGACTTTTAAAGGTTCCCTGATACAAGAAAGCCTGGTCCATTCAAGATTATCATTGGATGGACCACCCCCCCCCCTATGCACTACCCTCGGGAGGATTTCCCCATCGCTGGGACACTAAATGTTATTGGACTTTTTCCTATCCACAGCTTCTCAGCTTCATGTGATATGTATGAGATGCAGTGTACATTGTTTTTTTCACACACACATGCGGAATCACCTCAAATTTATTCCTTTATAGTAATAAATAACACGGTGACATTATTTTATTTCAGAAGTACAAGAGGAAATAACCGGCAGGGGGTTCCCGCAGTATCGAACCCCTGTTAGGTTTGAATTTCGTGTCGCCTTAAATGAAGGACAAGATTTGTCTTCAATTTTGCTGTTAATCATTCTATTCTACATCATATGATTTATCCTAAAACTTTTGCATGTTACTGTACCTTGGAAATTATTTAAAACGAGTGATTAGGAGAGGCCATTTTTAGCCTGACTCTGGGCAATTTTGAACCAGTTTGCATACCTGGAGCTTATGCCCCCCGCCCCATAATGATAATGGTGGGTTTGTGTCAATCATTGTGTTTCTATGCCATTAACTTGTTATCACACTTGTGCAATGCATAAATTGCCACTGATAAAGCTACACTTTCTTGCATGCTGTAATCCCAGCACACCACTCACGTGAAAACAATATCTATTATATACGGTACAGAAATCACACAAACTATCCGCAAGGCTGTATCCAGGGATTTTTGCAGGTTCCGATCCCAAGCTCCCAGTTCCTTTTCGTAATTCATTATTGAGGGTCCAATTTTTTTTAGTGAATTTCGGCGCAAAGAGCCTGTGATCTGTCACAAACAGAGGTTTATTAGCATGAAATTCAATATCCAGCGGAATCGGATCGATATTGAGGCTCCCAGAAGCTTTTTCTAGGAGTATTTTCTTCAGAAATCCTTTCAAATTAAACAACAACAACACTTTCATTTTTTGTTTCATTTGAGTTTTGGGTACCCATACGTTTTCCGGAACTAAATTGGCTCTACATGCAGCCCTAATTCTACTTGACTAATGAAAACAGGCTGGGGGGTCCACACACCTTTTAGGTGCTTGCCTACAATTCATGTTTCAAGTTTAGCTTGCTTTTTACCCCTCAGGCCAAAATTTGGCCGAAGGGTATTGTCGTCATGTACGTCCGTCCGTCTGTCCGTCACAGCTTTCTCGTTACCAAGATATCTTTAGAATGACTTACCCTAGGCACACCAAACTTGCAGTGTACATCCATATGCTCGTGACCCAGAACCCTATTGAATCTGGACCTGATTGGTTGGAAACTTTTGCGGACATCTTTAATTTATGCAAAACCATCACAGCTTTCTCGTTATCAAGATATCTTAGAATGACTTACCCTAGGCACACCAAACTTGCACTGCACATCCATATGCTCATAACTCAGAACCCTATTGAATCTGGACCCGATTGGTTGGAAACTTTGGCGGCCATATTTAATTTATGCGAAACCAGTAATCTTGTGTATCTCGGGTACCATTTCACTGTTCAGTGTGAAACTTGGTATAGATCATCGATGCATCAAGAAACTTCAAAGGAATGACCAAACCAGTTTCCCTGATTCGGTGGAAACCTTGGCGGCCATCTTTAATTTATGCAAAGTCTTTAATGATATATATCTCTGATACCATTCAAGTGTTCCATACGAAACTTGGTATACAGCATTGATGTATCAAGAGACCTGCAATGTATAACCACATCAGTTCCTCTGAGTGGCGGGAAGGATGGGCGGCCATCTTTAATTTATGCGAAATCATTAATGATCTCTATCTCTGATACCGTTCAAGTGCTGAAAGTAAAATTTGGTATACATCTTCGATGTATCAATAGACTTACGCTAAATGACGTTTCTGGTGTGTCTGATTGGGCGGAAACCTTGGAGGCCATCTTTAATTTATGCAAAATCTTTAATGATGCATATATCTTTGATACCATTTCAGTGTTCTATATGAAACTTGATATACAGCATCCCTGTATCAAGAGACTTGCAATGAATAACCACATCAGTTCCTCAGAGTGGTGGGAAGGATGGGCAGCCATCTTTAATTTATGCTAAATCATTAATGATCTCTATCTCTGATAACTTTCAAATGCTCGATGTAAAATTTGGTATACATCATCAATGCATCAAGAGACTTATGTAATGAATCCCAGTTTCTCTGATTGGACAGAAAACATATAGGCCATTTCTATTGCAAAAGTTTTCATAATCTGTATATTTGTCACTTGACTGCTTGGTGTCCCTGAAGTCTTGGTTCAAATTGAATGCAGTATGAATGGCTGGCGCCCAGAGCCGAGTGGTTTTCAAATGCGCAGCTTCGTATTTAAGATTAAGATAATGCATTCTCCATCACTTTCATAGCGCAGTATTGAGCAATTCAATGAATATTTTTCATGTCAGTCATAATTGATAAAGGTGTGCGGGGGAGGATGGGGGGGGGGGAAGTAATGAGAGGCTGTCCCACCGATGGAAGTTGAATCTCTGACAACAGGAGAATAACAAAAGGTGTCACCACTAGAAACAGCCATTATCTTCCATTATGTATCAAAGTAAGTGTTTATGATATTAGATTGTGGGGCAGTGAATTGTGATTTGATTTTCAGTTTGAAGCACTCAAGAATATATGGTTATATTTCAGACGGGCGACACCTTCCAAGACGATGAAATCACACTCGCCTGTACGGAAAGAGGGGCCAAAGGTATGATCCATTTATTTATTTATTTTCTTTTGCTGGTACTATGACTTTCACATGTTTGTAAAGGAGAAAGACACGCCTCGTCAATTCTTTTTCACGAATGTACAGTTACGAGTCAGGTCTTTCTGCGACTTAAATGTTAGTCCAACGATAATGTATTTACTTCTTCGTCTTTACACGAAGAATGATATGAGCTATGTCAAACCGAACAAATTGCCATGATATAGGCCCAGAAAAAGAATGTACACTTGCTATACATTCGCGAAAAAGAATGTACACTTTTAATAATAGAGTGACGTCACAACTAGCGTTTAAGATGGAAGATAGAACTTCATCACATCAAGATATGATAGGTTCAAAGGTCATGGTATGTACCATATCTTCTGATGGGGGTGGTAGGTCAAATGTCCTGTGCCTTTTTTCAGGATTTGGAATTTAAATAAGGTAATTGAGTTTACTAAAGGATATACTGCACATTGTACCGAGTTCTTGCTATCTACAATGTACACCTGTTGTTTCTGTGTATTTAACAGTGGGACACAGAACGGCTCAAGTTTGACACAAAGTTTGTGATGGGGGCCAGGGCGAACAAGTAAGTCTGAACTTCAACTGCATTAATCCATGTGCACAGTGGTTCAACTACTCCTATGGGTGGGCTTGGTGTTATGGCCACTGTCGATTATGGCCATTTCCTTGCATGCACGTTCACGGAATTGAACAAAATGTTACATAGATCATAACTACTGATAATTTGTCAAAATTTCAGCCTCGTAGGAAAATATTTTCCTATTAAAACGGCATTCAAAGAAAAATTTTCATACTTTTACATTTCAAATTCCGTCGGGCGATTTCAGATTCAAGCCATATAAATAAAGAAAAATGCCTAACCGCGTTTAATTTATCATACCAATTCTCCTCTAGAATTCTATCATCCATCGTTGTTGATTTGAATCATTATCCTGAAACAAAGGGACGCTGAAACAAATGTCACTCTCTACCACTGCAATGTACAATATATTTTACCTTCACCCAAAGACACTGTTGAGGCACCTGGAGTAGACCACGTTCTCTCACAAAAAAAAGCTTCCAAAAACTGAAAGAAATTTGGTCAGTGGAACTGCTAATGTCTGAATATTCAGATGGAAGATTTCTGTCTTCATCTATTTCGCAAAACGGTCATCAACACCAATGAGTTTTCACCTGGGATGCAGGCACGAACTGAATCGGCTTTGGACATGAAATGTTTACCAAAGCTGATTCACTGAGTAACAGATTCCTCTCCTAGATTTTTGATTCAAAATACATGTATTATTTATTTGTTTTAAAAAACCTGAAAAAAACCGAAAAAAACCCCCGGTCATAATACCAAGCTGACCCATACATCATATCTCAGCCAAGGATTCACAATTACATTTGTTACCCATTGTACACAAAGTTGTCACCGGTAAGAAGGTTATCTATTGCAGGGTTCTCGTAACCACAAGTGATGATCATTGCAATGAGCAATAGGGAGAGTGCATGTTTGTACGACTGAATAAGATTTTTCAACATCATAATACATGGTGTAACAGTGTTACTTTAGAGATGGCATCATGGGACTCCAGGGGTTGACCTGGGATGTCGTTGTGCACACCCCAGGTCATGCTAAGAATAGGTTTCAGCTCCTCAGACAGCTGTGGGGTTCCCTGGTGTGAAAAGGAATAGGACCGACCCGTGGGGTTCCCGGGTGTAATGAGGAATAGGACCCTACCCATGGAGTTGCCGGGTGTGGAAATGAATAGGACCCAACATTGTTATATGAGTGAAATATAGTTGAAAGCGACGTTAAATCAATGATGACATATTCACTCACTCACTCACCCTAGTTTGGAGATGTGCATTGTTATGAAATTTAAGATATACCTCAAACTTATGGCAGGAATGGAGTCTATTTATTTTAATGTCTGTCTGTTTTTCCGTCTGTCTGTTTCTTCATGTTTGTTATCTCTGCGTTATCTCCTGTTCCAAGTGATCTGAAATGGAGAAAATTTCAAGTTTCCTTCGTTCATTTCCTGGCTTTGACTGTTCCATACCATGTTGGTTTATGTATTCCTGGTAATATTTAACTTTTCTTGTACCAACAATCCTTAGTCTGACTTCATCCTCATGTGTCAGGTTTATCATTTGCATGTAATACATACATGTATTTATATCCAGTTTCATTGATATATATTTACTATTGTAGAGCCCTGGGCCTAGGAGCTACACGGGGACGGCTATACATCAAACATCCTGACGCATTCAAGGTATGTGGATATTCTCACCATGGATGGAGATCATTTCAATGTTACATAACTGCATATGAGTGTGCATACAATAACCAGTGGTGGATTTGTCATGTGGTCTACACACTAATTTGTCCAGGTGGTCACAGATCTGTCAGAGATGTGCGTATTGTTTTAACATCATAACCAGGAATTTTTGAGAGGGGGTTGTTTCATATGCCTACTTATTAGAGGGCGTGGTAGTGTGCTACCCAGTATGGCATGTATGGGAAATAACATACAATTTGGGCTGTGAGAGGTGATCATTCTTCGCACCAAACAACAACTCTATCCCCCTCAGCGATGCCCACAACATCAGAGAGACATCTGGCCTTTGATGCTGTCTCTCTCTGTCGCGGTAACATACATTCTGTGGTATGCTTCCCAGGTTGAGTAGAAGATTAGGGGAACCTTGTTGAGGTTATGGCAAGACAGAAACTATTCTTCCATTGTTTGAGCTGAAGCCTCCTGTCAACAGTTTGAAAGCCTGTGACTGATTTTCTTTGGAAAAACCTGACATGCAGGCACATTGAGGCATCCTTGATGACGATTGAGGAAGCATTATTTGAATTGTTTGAGAGTGTTGAAAAAAAGACATCAAGCATCCTGTGTAAGAGAATAGTTAAGAGGCCCAACTCTCTGAAAGAGCATATGATATGTAGCAACTTCCTGTTGATATCATGGGCCCACTCTGCTCTGTTTTGTAATGGACACTGCTGATTGGTTAAAGACCATGTTCATACAGGCTACATACTAGGTTGTTCGGATATTTGAAGGACTCCTTGCTGCAGAACACCTACGGTATGTTCCCTAAGTATTCGCGACCCTTAGTAAACTGCGATATTCACTTCCGGTCACAGATACTTAGGGAACTTACCGTATTGTTTTTACAAGGACTGAGATCGACTGTTCCAAACCACTCCCTCATATATTTCCTTCATATTATTATAGCTGCTAATTTTAGGAGCAACTCACAATGCCACAACAAATAAATTTCACCAGTTAATGTTCACTGCCGATGCCATTTACATTGTTCCCATACAGTATTCTGGTGATCAAGATGACAAACAGTGGCTGTTTGATAATCACCACATGCCAGCCACAGGAGGGAAAGCCTACATGTTACTAGTGGAGGATATACGAGAGCTGGCAGAGACTGACGAATACAGGTAACTGTCAACTTCTTACCTGCTTCAGATCTACATACTAGCCTCACAACAACAGACACAGCAACTTTTTACCCCTCAGCCCATAGGGCTGTGGGGTCTTGTCATTGCCATGTACGTACGTCCGTCCGTCCGTCCGTCCGTCAACATGTTCTTGTCCGCTGAATATCTGCAGATCTATGAAGTCGGGCCCGACCAAACTTTGGTGAGAGCTTCCTGAATGTTGACTGATTAAATGATTAGATTTTCAGGTGGCTATGATGATTTCATGATTTTTAATTATTTTTTTTTTATTATTTATTGATGGCTCAGCTTTTGCACTGCTATCTATGCCCATCAACATGTTCTTGTCCGCTGAATATCTGTAGATCTATCAAGTCGGGCCTGACGAAACTTTGGTGAGAGCTTCCTGAATGTTGACTGATGAAATGATTAGATTTTCAGATGGTTATAATTATTTCATGATTTTTTTTGATTTTTTTTATTATTTATTGATGGCTTAGCTTTTGCACTGTTATCTATGCCCATCAGGAACCCTTGGTTGCATGTTTCATTGTGAATTTTGAAGGTTCCCTGATACAAGAAAGATTCTCATTGAATGAAGGACAACATTTTTCTTTAATTTTTGCTATTAAATCATTCTATTCTACATCATATGTTTTATCCTAAAACTTTTGCATGAACCATATTTGTGTCCACACATTTAACTGGTACAACATTTTTATCAATTTTTGTCACAAACATGTTACTGTACCTTGGAAATTATTTAAAACGAGTGATTAGGAGAGCCCATTTTTAGCCTGACTCTGGGCAATTTTGAACCAGTTTGTATACCTGAAGTTTATGCCCCCCCCCCCCATAATGATACGGGTGGGCCTGTGTCAATCAGTGTGTTTACTTGTAATCACACTTGTGCAATGCATAAATTGCCACTGATAAAGCTACACTTTCTTGCATGCTGTAATCCCAGCACACCACTCGCGTGAAACCTATGTCTGTTTTATACGGTGTCCAGGGATTTTTTGCAAGTTCCGATCCCAAACTCCCAGTTCCTTTTCGTAATTCATTATTGAGGGTCCAATTTTTGAAAGTGAATTTCGGCGCAAATAGCCTGTGATCACTCACAAAACAGAGGTTTATTAGCATGAAATTCAATACCCAGCTATGCAATCGGATCGATATTGAGGATCCCAGAGGCTTTTTCTAGTATTTCCTTCAGAAATCCTTTCAAATTGAACAACAACAACACTTTCGTTTTTTGTTTCATTTGAGTTTTGGGCGCCCATATGTTTTCCGAAACTAAGTTGGCTCTAGATGTAGCCCCGATCCTACTTGACTTAAAAAAAAAACAGGTTGAGGGGTCCACGCACCTTTTAGGTGCTTGCCTGCAATTCATGTTCTTTCTCTAGTCGTATGAAACCAGTCCAGAACCAGAACCATTTCTGGGCAACAACTAACTACATGTATTGACACGACCAAAATTTTGAAGTAATGTTTATCTTGGTTCTGGACTGGCTTATGTTTACGGAGAGAAAAAGGTGCTGTTTTCACCTCGAAATAGATGATTTTGCTCAAATCCACAACTTCAACATACTGTTACTCAAAAAACCTATGACCAAGGGCCTGGAAAATAGTCAGACAATCAGGGATTCATAGAAGTCCAAATTTTTTCTACCCAAATTAAAATATTGAGTTCTTTTTATGCTCAAATTGAGTTTTTCCAAGTTTTTACGGCCCACCCACAAGTTGATATTGAGTTTTTGAATGTTTTTACCACCCTACCAATTAAGATATTAACAAATAGTTTCTGTAGTACTAAGGTGAGCTACAAAAACTGTCCAATGCGTCTGGCACACTTCACCTCTGATACAGATTTTCACTGTAAAATCCAAATATAATTAAACATGATAAATAACTCATCCAGGTGAAGCTGGTAACGTGTTTTATAATGAAATAACGAAATAAAATTTGAAAAAGTTTTCTATGGGTAAGATAAAATGGGGAGATTAAATAGGGACATTAATTAAAAACATTGTTTGATAGAAAAGAACCTTGTTGATCCAGTCTAGTCCACTGGTACTAGTCCACTGGTACTATAAGGACTATGTGAAGAAAAATAAACAAAGCTAAAAATATCGATTCCAAGCCCATGGTAATGTTTGTAGGAAATCAAACTTTTTTGTTCTCAACTTGATTATTTGATATAACAAAGTT
>JAVTVY010009815.1:0-46152 GCA_036873755.1 Hanleya hanleyi | reverse complement strand
GTTATCAAGATTACAGAGACATTGTTACTGGACAGTTACACAGAGGTATCATGATTACAGAGACATTGTTACTGGACAGTTACACTGAGTTATCAAGATTACAGAGACATTGTTACTGGACAGTTACACATAGTTATCATGATTACAGAGACATTGTTACTGGACAGTTACACAGAGTTATCATGATTACAGAGACATTGTTACTGGACAGTTACACAGAGTTATCATGATTACAGAGACATTGTTACTGGACAGTTACACAGAGTTATCATGATTACAGAGACATTGTTACTGGACAGTTACACAGGGGTATCATGATTACAGAGACATTGTTACTGGACAGTTACACAGAGTTATCATGATTACAGAGACATTGTTACTGGACAGTTACACAGAGTTATGATTACAGAGACATTGTTACCGGACAGTTACACAGAGTTATCATGATTACAGAGACATTGTTACTGGACAGTTACACGGAGTTATCATGATTACAGAGACATTGTTACTGGACAGTTACACAGAGTTATCATGATTACAGAGCCATTGTTACTGGACAGTTACACAGAGTTATGATTACAGAGACATTGTTACCGGACAGTTACACAGAGTTATGATTACAGAGACATTGTTACTGGACAGTTACACAGAGTTATGATTACAGAGACATTGTTACTGGACAGTTACGCAGAGTTATCATGATTACAGAGACATTGGTGCTGGAGATTTACACAGAGTTATCAAGATTACAGACACATTGCTACTGGACAGTTACACAGAGTCTCTGTAACCAGAGACATTATTTACTGGACAGTTCCACAGAGTTATCATGATTACAGGAACATTGTTATTGGATAGTTACACAGAGTTATCATGATTACAGAGACATTGGTGCTGGAGATTTACACAGAGTTATCAAGATTACAGACACATTGCTACTGGACAGTTACACAGAGTCTCTGTAACCAGAGACATTATTTACTGGACAGTTCCACAGAGTTATCATGATTACAGGAACGTTGTTATTGGATAGTTACACAGAGTCTCTGTAACCAGAGACATTATTTACTGGGCAGTTACACAGAGTTATCATGATTACAGAGACATTGTTACTGGACAGTTACACGGAGTTATCATGATTACAGAGACATTGTTACTGGACAGTTACACGGAGTTATCATGATTACAGAGACATTGTTACTAGACAGTTACACGGAGTTATCATGATTACAGAGACATTGTTACTGGACAGTTACACGGAGTTATCATGATTACAGAGACATCGTTACTGGACAGTTACACAGAGTTATCATGATTACAGAGACATTGTTACTGGACAGTTACACGGAGTTATCATGATTACAGAGACATTGTTACTGGACAGTTACACGGAGTTATCATGATTACAGAGACATTGTTACTGGACAGTTACACAGAGTTATCATGATTACAGAGACATCGTTACTGGACAGTTACACAGAGTTATCATGATTACAGAGACATTGCTACTGGACAGTTAGACAGAGTTCATGATTACAGAGACATTGTTACTGGACAGTTACACGGAGTTATCATGATTACAGAGACATTTTTACTGGACAGTTACACAGAGTTATCATGATTACAGAGACATCTTTGCTGGACAGTTACGCAGAGTTATCATGATTACAGAGACATTGTTACTGGACAGTTACACAGAGATATCATGATTACAGAGACATTGTTACTGGACAGTTACACAGAGTTATCATGATTACAAATACATTGTTACTGGACGGTTACACAGAGTTATCATGATAACAGATACATTGTTACTGGACAGTTACACAGAGTTATCATGATTACAGAGACATTATTACTGGACAGTTACACAGAGTTATCATGATTACAGAGACATTGTTACTGGACAGTTACACAGAGTTATCATGATTACAGAGACATTGTTACTGGACAGTTACACAGAGTTATCATGATTACAGAGACATCGTTACTGGACAGTTACGCAGAGTTATCATGATTACAGAGACATTGTTACTGGACAGTTACACAGAGTTATCATGATTACAGAGACATGGTTACAGGACAGTTACACAGAGTTATCATGCTTACAGAGACATTGTTACTAGACAGTTTACACAGAGTTATCATGATTACAGAGGCATTGCTACTGGACAGTTACACAGAGTTATCATGCTTACAGAGACATTGTTACTGGACAGTTACACAGAGTTATCAAGATTACAGAGACATTGCTACTGGACAGTTACACAGTGTTAGCATGATTACAGAGACATTGTTACTGGACAGTTACACAGAGTTATCATGATTACAGAGACATTGTTACTGGACAGTTACACAGAGTTATCATGATTACAGAGACATTGTTACTGGACAGTTACACAGAGTTAGCATGATTACAGAGACAGTGTTACTGGACAGTTACACATAGTTATCAAGATTACAGAGACATTGTTACTGGACAGTTACACAGAGTTATCATGATTACAGAGACATTGTTACTGGACAGTTACACGGATTTGACCATGTTGTACAATAACATGGTTACAGCATGTCAAGTACTGTACAGTTACTGGTAATATACTCAATGTAACTGAACAGCCGCCGGTCGTTGTGTTGATGTTCAGTTGCAGAAATGCTACACTCAGTCACAATTGCTTGCGCAGGTCTGACTAGGGAAAATCAAAGCGCGATGGAAAGTAGATTATGAGTATGTATATGCGCCCCAACTTTAATGTAGATTGAGCAAAAAATAAATGATTGAGAAAAACCTGATATCGGTAAACACATCGAATTTCACAGATTTGACCATGGCACGGACATGATATGCTAATGATGTCAAACTATTTCTTTTCATTTATTGTTAGAGTCGGTGTTAGAACTAGTATAAAAGTAGACGATGCGTTGCATAAAATTACTGGATGCAAAACCCACGAGAAGTCCATGAAATCCCTGGAAAATACCATGGAATTCCTTTCCCTCAAGGATTCACACATTAATAATATTGTCATACCCATGAATTTGCCACTGAGAAAGAAGAATTTTCCAAAATAATAGCCATAAATCAATCATTATTTACCAGCCTTTTAAGTACCATGATATACTGGCCTGGTCAGAGATTCGAGGGCCAGAATTTAATTTAATAGGCCTACCAAGGCCATGAAAATAATCTCAATATATATGGGAGAAAGTCATGGTACTGAATTCAACCTTCTGTTTAATGTTGTGGCTATGAATTGCAGGCAGTTCATGACATAGTTTATAATAAAAAAAAGCTATAAAAAACTGTTTCCATGGCCTATCATTCAGGTTGTAGATTTGAAGACCACTGATGTTAAGCGTAGCTGCGTAATTATCTGCAATTTCTATAGAAGGAGATTCTTCCTGTATTATGCCAAGTTAATCAGTGGATTAATCTCAACGTTTCTGAAATTTATAGCTGAGAAATAAATAGGCCATCTACTAGCATATTAAATGTAAGTGTTTATGAATTGATCTTGTCTTATGAGTCATCCTTATTAATTTCTCATGGTGTCTGCGATTTTCCTATACATCTGAGTGAAGCTCGCATCCCCTCACATTTCGCCATACAGTAGAGCTATACATCACTATGAACATTTTATAAAATGCACATATTGTAAATTTCACAATTCATATGCATAACAAATATCGGAGTTAAATATGAAACTTCATGCATTTGCTATTCTAAAATGTTTGAAAATCGTTACGTCTGGATTTGTCAATTTTTATGCACACAAAATCTCACTTTTCTTCAAATGAGTTTACATCGAGATCAAATGGGAAAACCCGTTTAAAATGATATCAAGTTCTGCACAAACTCAAAACCCCTTAAACCTTCTTTTTAACAGAGCAAATGTGCTTAAATTGTCAATAATAACCTGTTAGGCTAATACTACACAACTACACAATATTTCATCTTTTATGTATGCACGGTGTACATGTATCATTAAATTAGCTGGGAAAACAGTCCGCTCTCATGTTTAAATCTCAATAGGCTGATTTCCCACAATCAAATATTCTTTGATTTACCATGCAAAAAAAAATGAACAAGACTGTACAAAATTCCTTCGGAATATGAAATAAAAATGGGCGATAAAATACTTTTTTAAATGGAATATTAGATAAATTTATACTTTTTTTAGTCTTATCCAGGAGCGGATAGGTCTTTGCCGATTTTGTTGGAAGTGGGAAAGGTATCTGTAAGATTGCTTTTTTACTGAAATTTAAATAGTATGAATTTTGAAGGCACAAAAATCAAAATCTGTAGCCTAAGCAGCACCATTCGCTGCTTGACCGTTGAATAGAAATAAATACATAAATATGGAACAGAGACACATAAAACCCAGACATTGTTGCACCGTCCACTGCGTGTAATCATGGATTTATTACAGATATATATGGTCAGTATCACAGTTAGCACCCACTTTGGGGAAAACCATCATATATACAATCCGCAAACCTTTGTTAGTTCCGGATTTTCACATGTCAGAAGCTCAATGAACAGCTCATCTATATTAATATTAATGTCTGCAATGAATTCAATTTCTTTGACCGAATTCTGCCTGAAGGGTTCATGATTTTTTTTTGCAATACAATAAAAAGGTTTTCCGTCTTCCAATGTATTGCAATACAAGCGTCTAGTCCGTCATTCCATATTCAGCCGTCGTCCATTAAAAAATTCCCGCGTACATAATCGAAAGACCTAATTCTTATAAAGATTAGCATCAAATTAAAAGGATGAATCATAGTATACATAAAACTATGCTAATTTCCTGTAAGACAGAATCCGTAAACAGTTTTCAATGATGCCAGCAAAACTTCATGATATCAATCCCGTATCGTTGATCTGTATTTTTAATCCATATGATACACGTTGTAAAGTCGTTATCTGGAGTATGATGTATCTCAGTCACGCTTTGATTGTGACTGCTCATTTGAACACGTTGAGAATCTTGAAATACATAGGTTCATATGGTCCCTGGCCCCGGGTTAAGCTTAATTAGACACAAGTTACGAAACGTACCGTCATAGATCTTGCACGCTATGCTCGTATTTTTCTATCAGCCTGCGATATGTATTGCGAAAATCGAGAATTTCGATTGGAGGCGCTTGATGATAAGCCCTGTTTTACAAGTTTCTACAATAAAGTTTTGTGACGTTGATTAACATCGTCACATTCGACATGGGAGCTAGCTAATGCTACTAGGCGAGTAAGTGACTGAGTAGTAGGGTTTAAGGTCGTTTTCGACCTTCGTTCAGTCATATCACGACTGTGCCTACATATACCAGAACACGAGAGTGCTTACATTTCCTATTACCCTGGACACTGATCAGCCCAGCCAGTACACCACCCTGTCACCCATCTAAGTATTGACCGAGCTGCTAGGCGAGATATGTATACGCCATATGCAGGTACCTCTGGTACAATGTCGAAATTATAATCGTCTCTTTTGTCGTAAAGTCGACGAGAGAGAAAGCCCGCTTCATTTTTATAGAGATATAGGTCTAAATATTGAGGATCTTGAAATACATAGGTTCATATGACCCCTGGCCCCGGGTTAAGCTTAATTAGACACAAGTTATGAAACGTACCGCCATAGATCTTGCACGCTATGCTCGTATTTTTCTATCAGCATGCGATATGTATCGCCAAATTCGAGAATTTTGATTTGAGGCGCTTGATGATAAGCCCTGTTTTACAAGTTTCTACAATAAAGTTTTGTGACGTTGATTAACATCGTCACATTTGACATGGGAGCTAGCATATGCTACTAGGCGAGTGAGTGACTGAGTAGTAGGGTTTAAGGTCGTTTTCGACCTTCGTTCAGTCATATCACGACTGTGCCTACATGTACCAGAACATGAGAGTGCTTACATTTCCTATTACCCTGGACACTGATCAGCCCAGCCAGTACACCACCCTGTCACCCATCTAAGTATTGACCGAGCTGCTAGGCGAGATATGTATACGCCATATGCAGGTACCTCTGGTACAATGTTGAAATTATAATCGTCTCTTTTGTCGTAAAGTCTACGAGAGAGAAAGCCCGCTTCATTTTTATAGAGATATAGGTCTAAATAAGATGCACTGCTATAGCCATCTGTAGTTTCCTTCAAACCCAGTGAAGGTGGATATATATCCTTCACTGGGTCATTACATAGCGACTATCCACAGCAAGAAGATCGTCTATATAGCCTTTGGTGAATGAGAGGGGACGTGCTTTGAAATAATCTGTTTTTGAAAGCGTCTGCATATAGTCGTATTCATAACACAACAAATATAGGTCAACAAAAAGGTGTGCACAATTAGTACCCATTAAAATACCTATATGCGGTTGATATATTGTATTGCCAAATTTCAAATAGATATTATTAATGAGAAATTCGAGCAACTCTATAAACAAAGAAACATCCTATGAATGATATTGCTTGTATGTAGTAGAGCTAAAGAATGCTTTATGGCTTCTGACATTAATATATCTACGATCAGTTTTCTTGAACACAGATACTATTAATGAACTTAGACGGTCAATAAGGTCCTGATGAGGGATTGTAGTATAGAGAGCCGAGAAATCCCATGTGGATACATGTCTGTACGGTATGTGACCTTTAGCATCAAGTTCTTCCGTAAGACATTTTGAGTCTTTCAATATCCACATGCATTCAATGCCAGGGTTCTTAGAAATAGTGGCGCAATACATTTCTCAAAGTGCTTTCGCCTCCTGAAGGGCTCTCTTCAACAGAGTTGAAAGAAGCTTGGTGGTACAGCTTCTAGAACCAGCTATGAATCTAGCTTTGAATGGTGATTTATACATTTTGGGAGTCCAGTACACTTTCGGTATATCGTTATGAGTTGTTGAAAGACAAATACCTCTTTCATTATAATCTTTGTTGATAATCAATTGGGGTAGTGCGATGAAATAGAAGTAACGTTTTCACAGGCGTGTTCATAGGCACGGTTAGTGTTGGGAAGTTTATACATTTCAGGGAGCGAGCCATTGAGCACGCCTTTGGATAACACTATTTCTTGAAATATATCAAGGACATGTACAAACTTCACCAATGTGCCAGATAGGGAATAATTGTATGGCTTCTTTCTGCCGAGAACATGGTGGTCATCTCTCTGGAAGTAAACTTTATTCATCGCATCAGACTGGGGGGACAGCGAATTCATTATCATTTATGCGCGACCAGAGTTATCGGACACTGGTGTTGTGGTGTGACGTGATGATCACGTCACCGATGCCCTCCGGTGATATCACTTCTGGGTCAAAGGTGACTTTCGGGTCAAAGGTCACGTCCGGGTTCAATGTCACCGACGGTCACGTGACGCCTCAGCAAGATGTATCTGCTCCCCCCTAAAGAAGAACGCATGCTGCAGTTATTTAATGTTAGTTTCAATGGAAACCCACTCATGGACATTTGCGGTATGGGGTGTAGCACCTTGTTTTCTCTATCTCACCATGTAGAACACGTTGGAAGGGGTTTCTTGGCCATCGGGTGAAGTTAACGTGCGCATGCAAAGTGCATAAGCCGATCTCGGATGGACGATTTGGGTTCGAGTTGGGCCAATATTGGTTCGATTGGATCGGAAGAGGTATCGGAGTGAAGCACTCGTGAGGACCCATCCAACTGGATCAGTGGGTCGAGGAAGTCAGGCTATGACGCGCATGCGCAGATAGGGAATTTCGGGAAACGGGAATTGGAATTAATTCCTTTTAGGGTCGAGATGGACCAATATTGGCCCGAATGGGCCGTATGCGGTATCAGTTTGAAGCACTCGTGGGGAAAGTCCGACTCGACTGGTGTGCAGTGAAGTAGGGCCATGGTGGGCATGCGCAGGCAGGTAATGGTGGCAAAAGGGCATTGGAATCGACCTTTTAGGTTGTAGGTGACCCAACATTGGGCGTACTGGGTTGGGGAGGGTAACCATGTGAAGCTATCATCGAGACCGATCAGGGGTGGGTCCATGTAAAACTTTTCCAGAAGAAAACCCTATCAACCGGGTCTAGATGGGCTAATATCAGATCCCAGCGGATCGTGACCGGCTTAGTGATGTATGGTTAGTAGTAGGGAAACCATAAACCCAGTATATTTGCCCTATGGCCTTTGTTGAGTGTTTCACCGTAATGTTTCAACGCCCTATCTGAACGCCTTAGCGCCCCATTTTAATGTCTTAACGTCTTTTCGTAAAACAGTATGGTAAAACCTTAGCGCCCAGGCATAGCAGTTTATACCTTGTCTGAGAGATTATACATTGCTATTATATAATACTAACGTGTCGATAAGGTGTGAGTATCAATCCATTCACACCAAGGAATAAAACATGTTGAGACTTGGTGGTCCCCTGATGACGTCTGCGCTTTACGCGGAGCCATGTTCGGTCTGGCTACTTGAGTGTGCGTGGGCATGTGTGGGTGTGTGGTGGTGGTGGCGTGTGTGTGTTTGTGGTGTGTGGCGGTGTTTGCTGTGTGGTGGTGGATCTCCGTGGTGGTGGTGGCGGCGGTTTGTGGTGGAGGCGATGGTGGTGGTGGTGGTGGCGTTGCTGAGCTCTCGTTTTAACGCAGTGACGCCTACGTCTACTATACCAAGTTCTATAATGTCTCCATGCCATAACGCAGACAGTTGAGAGAAAGCAAGACCAATACGTTCATAAGTTTTCATACAGTTTATTATCCCCTTCATCACATCATACCGCTAGAGAAGCCGCGTTCGGTATGTTTACAATTCAAGTATGCTCTTGTCCAATCAGAAGCTCTCATTTGTGGCTCTATCTGTCATCTTCGTTCTTGCCTGTTAGGTGTATTCTCGGCTGCGCTTGTCTAATCAGAACCCACCATTTCAGAAATCTGATTCGTTTGTTCCAATAATCGTCGCGCAGGCCGGGATACTGTAACGGCAATTTGTACTGGAACAGCCGTATGCGCATTTTGCAGGGCCTCGGTGTGTGGTAGCTACTTATCCTCTTTCACGTGACGCTTGGTCTTTATGATGGTTCTGTGCATGGGGTCGCCTTTCATTGCCAGCAGTAGCAGGGTTTACTGTTCATAGATTGCCATGGCTGTTTTTCTGGTGATGGGCGCAGCTTAAGCTTCAACGCCCCGGTGAAATAATTCCGAAGTTCTGAATTTTCTAGATATTCTATGAAAATGACACTAATTCATCGCAATGCAGTGACGTCCGTCAACGTCGTCGTTTCGCTTTAACGCCCGTCTCAACGCCTTAACGCTCTATATTAACGCCTCTTTCAACGCATTACCTTTCGTCTCAACGCGTTACTATAGCGAGTTAAAGCGTTAAGCTAGGGCGTTAAGGCGTTAAGGTAAGCCGTTAAGATGTTAAGATGGGGCATTAAGGCGTTAAGACAGGCGATACAGCGTTGAGACAGGCGTTGAGGCGTTGAGAGAGTCGTTAAGGCGTAACGATGGACGCTGACAGGCGTCACTGCATTTCGATGAATTATTGTCAATTCTATGGAAACTCCAAAACATCAGAGCTTCTGAGCTATTCCACCTGGATGTTGAAGCGTTAAGCTGGGTGTTGGCGTACGTTACTGTCCATGAAAGCAAGCGTATCACCAAAAGGTACACAGTCGACGTTCAATCGTCAACACGGCTTATACTTGCTCTGAGTGCGAACGCACGTTTACCAGACGTTACAATATGATGTGGCACCAGAAGAATATACATGGGACTGAAGACACCGTCGCACAGGAAGCCGATGCAGATGCTGAGAATATGCCTGCTGATTCTGAGAGTCCACCGACTGATACCAAAGCAGAGACTGTTGAGAGTCTTTCTCCTGGTATAGAGTGCTTGCAGATAGTCAGGCTACGTCCCAGGAATGTCCGAGTGAGGAGGAACCTACCTTTTCAGGTCGTATTGTGGGAGCAGCAATTAATACTCATGGATGTAGGACGCTGGACAGGAAAACATAAAACAGGCGTATATCCAAATGCGCACAAGCATCATGAAAACAGCCATGGCGATCTATGAACAGTATACTCTGTTACCGCTTGAAATGAAAGGCGACCCATGCACAGGACCACCATGAAGACCAAGCGTCACCTGGAAGAAGACATGGGGCTACCACCCACCGAGGTCACTGTGTCATACTTCCGTCACAGTACCCTGGCCTGCCCGACGAGAATTAGAACAAACTGATCAGAGCCAACATGGCCTAAGATTGAGTTTTCTGAAATGGTATGTTTCTGATTGGACAAGAGCAGCTGAGAATACATCCAACGTGCAAGAAAAAATATGAAGATGCTGCCCAAAAATAGGGGCTTCAGATTAGACAAGAGCATGCTTGTATTGTAAATATACCCAACATGGCTCTTCCAGCGTGGGTATGATGTGATGAAGGGTATAATTAACTGACTTTCTATCAACTATCTGCGTCATGGCGTTAAGACATTTTAGAACCAGATATACAAGACACACATACACCTCCTCCACCAGACACACAGAGTATTACATAATAGCATTGTACAATCTGTCACAAACAGTACAAAAGTGTTACGCTAAAGCGTTAAGGGGTTAGCATAAGACGTTACGATAGGAGTTAATGTCTTAAGATAGGGCGTTAAAGCGTTCAGATAGGGCATTAAGCCGTTACGGTAAAAGACTCCACAAAGGCCATATGGCAAATATACTGGGTTTCTGCGTCCCCATTATTGGGGCACCTCGACCCCAAAACGCCTATCCAAATGCCCTTTTCCCACCATTCCCTGCCGGCGCATGCGCATCATAGCTCTACTTTCATTACACACCGGTCCAGTCGGACTCTCCCTACGTGTGCTTAAAACTGATACCTACTGGGACCCATTCGGACAAATATTGGGCCACCACGACTCCAAATCGTCTATCCAATGCCCCTTTCCCTCAATTTCCACAACAGCCTTACTTCCATGACCCACACATTCACTTGGATGGTCCCTCACGAGTGCTTCCCTTTGATACCTCACCCGACCCAATCGAACCAATATTGGCCCACTTCGACACCAAAACGTCCACCTCGGATCTGCCTATGCACTACGTATGCGCACGATAGCTTTTCAGCGAAAGTCGCCCAATGGTAACGAGACCGCTCCCCTCGTGTTCTACTTGGTGAGTCAGCAGTCGTCATGTTCAATAGCTTGATCAGCGTACAGATGAAGACTCACAAAAAATAGTGAAGAATAGTTGTTATGATGCAAATTATGGATAGGGTTGTCAGTTTTTTGTGTGTACAACCTTCTTAAATGTGTCCATATTGGAGCACGTATGATGTGTTCTTTATCAATTCTGATCAATCACTGTGATCTGTTTATACACTGGTCTGAGGCTGTGTTATTGTGATCTATTTATATACTGGTCTGAGGCTGAGTTATTGTGATCTGCTTATACACCGGTCTGAAGCTGAGTTATTGTGATCTGTTTATACACTGGTCTGAGGCCGATTTATTGTGATCTGTTTATACACTGGTCTACGGCTGAGCTATTGTGATCTGTTTATACACTGGTCTGAGGCTGAGTTATATTGATCTGTTTATACGCTGGTCTGAGGCTGAGTTATTGTGATCTGTTTGTACCCTGGTTTGAGGCTGAGTTATTGTGATCTGTTTATACCCTGGTCTGAGGCTGAGTTATCGTGAACTGTTTATACCCTGGTCTAAAGCTTAGTTATTGTGATCTGTTCATACACTGGTCTGAAGCTGAGTTATTGTGATCTGTTTATACACTCGTCTGAGGCTGAGTTATTTTGATCTGTTTATACACTCGTCTGAGGCTGAGTTATTTTGATCTGTTTATACGCTGGTCTGAGGCTGAGTTATTGTGATCTGTTTATACCCTGGTCTGAGGCTGAGTTATTGCGATCTGTTCATACCCTGGTCTGAGGCTGAGTTATCGTGAACTGTTTATACCCTGGTCTAAGGCTTAGTTATTGTGATCTGTTCATACACTGGTCTGAGGCGGAGTTATTGGTGATCTGTTCATACACTGGTCTGAGGCTGAGTTATTGTGATCTGTTTATACCCTGGTCTGAGGCTGAGTTATTTTGATCTGTTTATACGCTGGTCTGAGGCTGAGTTATTGTGATCTGTTTATACCCTGGTCTGAGGCTGAGTTATTGTGATCTGTTTATACCCTGGTCTGAGGCTGAGTTATTGCGATCTGTTTATACCCTGGTCTGAGGCTGAGTTATCGTGAACTGTTTATACCCTGGTCTAAGGCTTAGTTATTGTGATCTGTTTATACACTGGTCTGAGGCGGAGTTATTGTGATCTGTTTATACACTGGTCTGAGGCTGAGTTATTGTGATCTGTTTATACCCTGGTCTGAGGCTGAGTTATCGTGAACTGTTTATACCCTGGTCTAAGGCTTAGTTATTTTGATCTGTTTATACTCTGCTCTGAGGCTAGGTTATTGTGATCTGTTCATACACTGGTCTGAGGTTAAGTTATTGTGATCTGTAGATGCACTGGACTGAGGCTGAGTTATTGCGATCTGTTTATACACTGGTCTGATGTTGAGATATTGTGATCTGTTTATACACTGGTGTGAGGCTGAGTTATTGTGATCTGTTTATGCACTGGTGTGAGGCTGAGTTATTGTGATCTGTTTATACACTGGTCTGAGGCGGAGTTATTGTGATCTGTTTATACACTTGACCACGGATCATGCATTATCCGTGACTGGACTGAGGTGGAGCGTTGGTGGATAATCAGAAACTCACAGTTACTGAATCGAAAACCTAAGTTTTCAAACAGAAAACTTAAGTTATCAAACAGAAATCCATGGTTTTCGAATAGAAAACTTAAGTTTACGGTCGAAAACCTAGGTTATCTACCACATAACCCCGAGTTTACGGTCGAAAACCTAGGTTATCTACCACATAACCCCGAGTTTCTCTTTTCCTAACTTCGAGTTTCTATTTCTCAACACCGAAAATCACAGTTGTCACTAGAAAACTTAAGTTATCAAACCGAAAAGCTAGGTCCTCATCATAACCCCTCCCACAGAGAGAGAGAGAGTAGTCGATAGTCATTCCGATCTATACATGTAGTAAGTATATTTGATGTGACATTTGGGTCATGTTTGCTTGGCGACGGTGTTATCTTGGAACAAAGTAAACACTGGGGAGTTGAAGAACTAGGCTAATACTAACACGTGTGCCCTGTATACAGTCTGTACTATTAAAGACGTAATGTTTTTCTGTCCGTCTGTCCCCCAGTGTTTTTTTAACTCGACAACCACGTGATGTAGAGACACAATATATACATAATCAGAAAGATATTGGGTAGACGTATTTTGGTCCGCGTCCCTGGGATGGGTGAATGACCCCGCTCATATGTAGTGTTTTCCCATGTTAAACAATTTGCCGTCACCCAAAATGTGTTATTCCATAACTCGAGTATACCATGATGTAGAGATGCAATTTAGGAGCTTCTTGAAATTAGGGCATGAGTTCCTTCGTAGGAATGGAATATATCGGTTAACCAAATGAAATACACCATGCCCAGTTTGGTGTTCTAATCTGGATGGAGAGGATTTCCAATTGACAAGAGCCCTCCATGCCATAGACCTTTTCATACCGAAAATAGCCGAAAGACGTGACAACGTGAAAAGCTGTCAACGGAAACTCCCGATTGCAAGCTGGATTCGACCAATGAAGTAAACAGTTGCTGGTGGGCTGTAAAAAAACGCGCAAAGAGAATCTTGCAGTCAACGGCGCGCGTGTTTCACCTCCAACACAAATGAGCTCCTCCGTCATGGCCTGACTCGACAAAAAACGAAATACTACTTGTAATGTTGAAATGCTGGAGTGATTGTGGAATAAGTCCTCTTCCATAAACCTCCTTCAAATCAATACATGATGCTGTCAAGGCGGTCGTCAATGACGTTGTCGCCATTTTGTATCTCGCGCCATAATCGTGTCTGTGCTGCGACCTCTGCCTGGAGATCACAATCGGAAATGACACTATCTCTTGAAATTATTGCCGATAAAAGATCATAAATTAAAACAAAAAATACACTGACGGTTGCAGACTTATGGCAGCTCGGAACACAGACGCTTTATTACAAAAGAAAATGTTTTTCAATTCAAATATCATTCGTTGTAATTATTTGCTACATACCTCTATTATGGCAGAGACAAATCTGCATACAGAAAACGATGAGGTGAGTCGACTTGTCACTCCAGCAGCAAATGATTGGTGCCTCGTGATTTGATTCACCGAATGGACGCGAAATTTACCGAATCCTTGGTGAAAAGGTCTATTGCATGATATAGCTAAGACATCCTTTGTCTGCCGAGTTCCAAAATGTATGCATTGAAGTTCTCGGGAGTTCCAATTTCAAGAAGCTGCCTAATATACTCATGGTAAAGGTCGTGCTCAGGAGAATGACAAAGAACCATTTCAGACTGTATCCCAGATGATGCATCCTCGCGAGCCAGTGTACCGATCGATCTTTGAGGATATCTACACTGCCTTGGTTAGTTGCTCATACCACATATAAATAGATCAAGGAGTTTCCTTTAAATCTACCAAATCAGTGAACGCGCTAAGACAGTTGATTAGGCCAACCCGCTGCGAGATATGAGATGTGACAGGTTTGAATTTCATCGCGGGTCATACTGCTTTGATGTTCAGCTGAAATAGACATCGAAAGTCAAAGCAAAAACCGCAGGCCTGGGAAACCGTACGCTAATTCAAAACAAGCGCTGGGGTGAAATGTAAGAGATTGTATAATAGAGGCATCCACTCAAGAACTCAGTCGAATCACCATAAATGTTCAGGTGACACCTGTGCGAGGATTTAGGATTGACCTGGACTTGTGAAGATGAGAGGGTGCATGTGGCTGACCACATCCAAATTGTGTTTTACAAACATTATAAGTATATAGCATGCACATGTATGCTGACGTATATGTGTAAAAAAGGGCATTAGATCTTGCATTCAGTACACAACCGTCGTCCACATTGTGTTTACCAATACGTGGTTGACATTGAATTAGATTACCGTAAACTATATAAGTGCTAACCATTCTAGTATCGGACTAATATTTGAAGTCATCTAAATTACCGTAAAATATAAAACAATATGTTGTACTGTTGCAACTATTGTGGTTTTAAAATACAGTACCAAGACAATATAAACGGTAATCATATATATTCACATTGGTTAGCCAAGGTGCGGATTACAGTATAATAATACCATGAAGTGTTTATCTGGAACGAGTTTGTAGACTGCGCTACCGTACCTTGAACTACAAAAGTGTATCCAGAATGTATATCGTCTTTTCGTCTATATAATTCAGTCTGTAAAGCATACATTTGTTGTTGTTTTTTCTATAATAATAGTACCATTACGTTGTCCGGATTTCGAAACAGAAGCCAAATGATTTCACTCCTCACTCATCCCTCATTCCTAACCCAGGAACCACTGGGCGTACAGTCACGATTCATCTCACGGACAGTTCTCGCATATTGAATTGAATTGAATTGAAACTTTATTCACCAGATTTAATAATATATACAAATAAGTGACAGTAGATAGCTAGACTGGCGGGAATAAAACCCTAGCGGGTTTGTTGTATCCCATAAAACAATAATATTGAAATCATATTAACAAGAGTAGAATATTATCATTCGTTTCTTAGCTGAATGGCGAATAAAGATACTGAAACAATGATGGCAGTGACATATATTATTGGTACCCTCGAGGACGTCACGATGGGTCCGTTCAAAATACACAATAGGTGGAATATTTCTATACAATATTTCCAAGAGAAGTATCCCAATCAAGTAAAACAGCAATCGAGATTGATGGGTAATACTGATTTTGGTACGAACATCACATATTAGTGTGATTGATAAGATATCTCGACAATTCATTCTTAAATAAGGATTTAGAAGTAATGGATTTTAATTTCCAAGACACAGTGTTCCAGATACGTGGGCCTTTGAGTTTCACACTGTGAAATGAAAGTTGAGAACGGCAAGGATTACGAGTAAGATTTAGTTTGGAATGTCTTGCTGGGTATTGATGTGATGTTGATTGTTTCGTGAAGTAGCTTCTGTAAAGTGATGGAAGAAATACACCATGGTAAATAAATTGATGACAGAAAATCAAGGTACAATAGATGTCAATTTTGTTCACTGGTAGGATATTCATTTGTTTAAAGAGAGGTGCAGAATGCGCATATTTCTCACTCAGAGTGACAATACGAATGAGTCGTTTTTGTAGTAAGGCCAGCGGCCGGACGTGTGATGGATAGGTGTTGGCCCAGACCAAATTACAGTAGGTGATATAAGAGTAAAAAAGGGAGTAGTATAATACGATAAGTGTCTTTCTGTTAACGCAGTGTTTGATATTATTTATCACTCCAATATTTCGAGACAATTTCGACCTTAAGTAATCTATATGTGTAAGCCAGTTTAGCCGATCATTGAAGTATATTCATATGAATTTAAAAGTAGTTACCTGTTCAATTTCTTGGTCAGAGAGCAGGAGTTTAGGTAGATGTAGAGCAGTAGTTCGATTCGGTTTTATAATCATGTATTTAGTTTTCTGGATATTTAGGGAGAGTTTATTGCAAGAGAACCAATCGTTCAGGTTAGCGAGCTCTTCGGACATTATTTTCACCATGAGGGAAGGGTCTGCGTGCGAATAAAAGGCACTTGTGTCATCAGCAAAGAGAGTAATTTTTAGAATGTTGGAAGCTTTGAGTATGTCATTGATATAAATTAAGAAGAGTATAGGACCAAGTATCGAACCCTGGGGCACTCCGCATGAGATTGTTTGGGGAGAAGATAACGTATTATTGAGAGAAACGCACTGGCATCTGGACGATAAGTAGCTGCGGAACCAATCGTGTTCTCTTCCGCGGAAACCATAGTGTTCTCTTCCGCGGAAACCATAGAGTGCCATGAAGTTTTTTTTGGTGCTGAACAAGGGCACTCAGAACCATTAAAAGATATGTATTTCCACATGCAAAGCCTGCTATGTACTGAACAAGTTATCCTTTAATCTGTTTCTTGTAGTTTCAAACTTCTAAAATATTAAATCGGTGATCGTTACTCGTAAATAGGGATTACATTGTTACCTACATTCCATTTCATCGCTATGCAGATCTTAAGTAAGCCACGACAGCACTAATCTAACCTGTCAACGCCTGAATTTAATACTTTATCGTAGTTGAACATGACAGATATGTTTTTATTCTTAGAAAGATATATAGCAAATGGGTTGACGAACAAATAAGTTATTGCCTCGGTTCCAAATATGTATCAACCCTATACTCTTTTAAAAAACTTGACTGAAATTTCACTCAAGTAAGATTGAAAATTCGTTAAAGCACTTGAGTGAAAATTTTTACTCAATTTGAGTGACTTCCACTCAAATTGAGTTAGTTCAATTTAAGTGGAATCAACTTCACTCAACCTAGTGGGTTATCAACTCAAATTTCAGTGAAATTTGAGCGAATTCCACCCTATAACCTGTGTGAACCCTAAGCTGGGTAAATTTGAGTGAATTCCACCCTATAACCTGTGTGAACCCTAACCTGGGTGAATTTGAGCGGATTCCACCTTATAACCTATGTGAACCCTAACCTGGGTGAATTTGAGCGAATTCCACCCTATAACCTGTGTGAACCCTAACCTGGGTGAATTTGAGCGAATTCCACCCTATAACCTGTGTGAACCCTAACCTGGGTGAATTTGAGCGAATTCCACCCTATAGCCTGTGTAAACCCTAACCTGGGTGAATTTGAGCGAATTCCACCCTATAACCTGTGTGAACCCTAACCTGGGTAAATTTGAGCGAATTCCACCCTATAACCTGTGTGAATCCTAACCTGGGTGAATTCCACCCTATAACCTGTGTGAACCCTAACCTGGTTGAATTTGAGCGAATTCTACCCTATAACCTGTGTGAACCCTAACCTGGGTGAATTTGAGCGAATTCCACCCTATGACCTGTGTGAACCCTAACCTGGGTGAATTTGAGCGAATTCCACCCTATAACCTGTGTGAACCCTAACCTGGGTGAATTCCATCCTATAACCTGGGTGAATTTGAGCGGAATGAATTCCGACTCTTATTTGAGTTAGGTTCGAAACTTGTTTTTAGGACGTAGAATTAGTTTTATATAAAAACGAAAATGAAGCGGGCCTTCTCTCTCCTCGACTTTATGACAAATGAGGTGATTAAAATTTCAGCATCGTAAACTATCCCTTTCTGGACAGTAATATTCCAGTGTGACCTGCATATGGCGGATATTTCCTGCACATTCACACAATTTATACCGGTAATCGCTGATTCAGACAAGTCTCGGAAACCCACTACCCAAATATTATGGAAGGTGCTCACAGTGGGTTGCGCTTCACTGCGTACTTTGTTCGAGATTTACGTCGAGAAACCCGGATTGGAGCTAACGTTTAATACAAGTAGCAAGCCTGCATAATATAGTATAGATATTCAGGGGTAATATCCCGAATGCTGATTAGTGGGAAACTTTCTTTAAGCCACAATGAAGTCTTTACAGGATTTTCTATCGGATGAGCTGGTATTTGATTCAAGCATTCCTCCTCTGCGCTGTTTGTGAATTTCAAACTGCACGTTTTCATGGCGCATATGTACATGTGCCGTTAGTAATAATCTCTTATCATAGTTTATGTGAGTAGGCATTCATCAGAAATGCCGAAAGTGACGTCACTCCGATGATAACGGCAATTCCAGTTAAGGTTTGCCAAGGCAACGTGCAGAGGTCATTTGGGGTGCTTTGGTCGCCTCCGTTCACGTGACTGTTGGGCGAAAGTAAAAATGAACTTGGAAAATCGCCGGAACGCTCGTGAAAGAAGCGGAAAAAGAAATTTTCGCTCAGTCAAATGGGTCTAAGTGGGCTACAACTGGGTCAAAAGGGCTGTGTAGGGTGTTGTCTTGTGGTGTAGACTACGATTGGCGTGGTTTCGACCGAAAGTGGCGGGCATGCTCATTCGAGGAGTAGTAGAGAGAGAGAGATGGTATTTTCTGGGCGACTAGTGGGCCATCCTGGGTACAAATATGGCGTGCAGGATGTCGTCCGGATGCTCTTGGCATTACACTTACGCTTGGCGTGGTAGGTGATCGGACGTGCCATGAAGGTGTGCATGGGCAGCCGAGGAGTAGTGAAAAAATATGGGATTTTAAGGGTGTGCAGAGGCGTGTCTGTGAGGTCTAAGGGCTATTTCTGATCGAAATGGGTTGTGGATGGTGTCGTCTTGAAGCTCTGGTGGTGTCGACTACGATTGGTGAGGTATTGAGCGCCAGCGACGTCATGTTGCTCATGCGCAAGCGAGGAGTATTAGACAATAGATGGCATCTTGGTCGTATGCAGGGGCGTGAATGATCATCCTAGGTCAAAATATGCCATATGTACGATTGGCGTGGTTTTACCGGGATGAACGTCACGGTCTACATGCTCACTACAGGAGCAGTAGAGAAAGAGGGTGACTTAGGGGTGCGCAGGGGCGTGATTGAGCGATCTATAGGGACCAGTCTTTGCATCAATGGGTCGCAGAGGGTGTCGTCTTGAAGCTGTTGGCATGTTAGACTAGTTATTGACCGAAGTGGCGTCATGGTGCGAATGATCAGTAGAGACATTTGTTTTGATCCCAGGCCGGGTCATACCTAAGACTTGAAAAATGGAACTTGTTGCTCCCTCGCTTACGCTCAGCATTAAGAGGATAGAACAAGTACTGGTTCGCTCGGTTTCAGTATAATGTGACTGTGTGGGGTGTCATGTCTGCCTACGGCATGATATTTCAGTGGGACAGCACTATAAAATGGCAGCATTAGATCTGCTCTGTTACAAGTAGGTACCCCTGCCCCTCCCCCTCCCCTCCCTTCCCTTCCCCGTCGTGATATAGCTGAAAAAATGTTGAAAGCGACGTAAAACCCTATTCACTCACTCACTGTTTTGGTTTTGGGGTGCGCAAGGGGATAGATGGGCCGTACGTTGTCCCAAATGTAGCTTAACGGATCTGATATTGAAGCTACTGTCCACGGTGTGACTGTGACGTCATATGTTGCTCATAGGCAGTGGAGAAGTAGTATAGAAAGAAGGTATTTTAGAGATGCGCAGGGTGTGTTTGGGCGAGCTAGGGACTATCCTGGAACCGTGCAAAACGACACGCTTCTGGGCCCGGATGGACCCTAGCTCGCGCAATCACGCCCCTGCTTACCCTCATAATGTCATCTTTCTCTACCACTGCGCACAATCACTTCCGGTCAATACCACCTCAGCCGTAGTCTACATGCCCAGAGTTTCAAGACGTCACCTTTTACGACCCATTTGGCTCAAACACGCCCCTGATACGCCCATTATATGACCTTTTCCGACAGATCATGCGCACAGTGACGTCAGTTCCGGTCAATATCACACCAAATCGTAGTATATGCCTGAAAACTTCTAAGCGACACCTTCCATTGGGACCACGCATGGCCTATAAATTGCTCAAACTCACCTTTGCCTATCCCTGAATGCCACTTTTCGATTTGCGCATGCACATCGAAACGTCACTTCCGGTAATAACCAGACCAGGCGTACTCTAGATGCCAAGAACTTCGATACGACACTGAAACCATCTGAAACTTAGCTGTTTGGTTAGGATTTACCTGTTGAATAAACATGTACTCCGCTAAATAGAACCGGTTGCAGTGTTAAGTCAGTTGGTGTGGAAATTTTTGTGCCAACTGATTTGGTAGACTCAAGCGCAATAGTAAGTTTACAAGGGAACTAACAACATGTGTTATGGTTTAAACTCAATTTCAGAAAGGATTTGTAATTGCTATTTATAATAGTGTATTTTCCTCCTAGGAACTCCTTAGCTCTGTTTATGTTGAAGAAGTTGAAAGTCGCGTTACAAGAACCTGATCATTTTCTGTTCATGTAATGATTCTAAATTCAAGCAGTGGACTGCTCAAAGACTACGTACTATTTATTGATGTTGTTATCGCGAAAATAATTTCCACCGCGGTGGTAATAGTATCTATCGCGGTATTAGGGTATTAGGAAATTATTACCACCGCGATGAAAATCACTACCACAGCGGTGGATATTATTACAACCGCGGTGGAAATTACTACAACCGCGGTGGATATTATTACCACCGCGTTGGAAATTATTACCACCGCGGTGGAAATTATTACAACCGCGGTGGATATTATTACAACAGCGGCGGAAATTATTTTCTGTGTTTTTTGCTACTTCTCATGTTTCACGCAATTTTCGACGTTTTCGCTAATTTCCAGTGTTTTCATGTGGTCGTTTGAATTGTTCTTGTATCTTGAAAATGAATTTCCAGCGTTTTCGTATGGAACTATTTGCAGTTTCTTGAGAATGAATACAACAATCAGAGACAAATTTTCAAAAATCGAAAATTAATCTAAGAGGATGACAAGAAAAGAGAGAAAATGCGAAAGTGAAATCTTGAATATCAGAGAAAGGCAGAAAATTGGAAGGATCGATGTATGGACCTAACAAGCCACCGTACGTTCATGTTACGTGTTTACACAAAACTTTTCATTGTCATTCTAGATCGTTTTAATGTTCCAGATAACTGGGGTATTGGTTTGATCGAATCAATCTACAAGAATAAGAACCTTAAGAATGATCATGATATTTATCAATGGAATTACACTAACTTATGTAAATAACCTGTTTTCATACAGAATCTCCCAGCGAGCAAACCAACAGTGGATATGATGTATGGTGCAGAGGCTCCCAATATACCAAGGGTGATCCCAGTAGTCTCTAAGATTTGCGAGTGTACACGTTTATTGACTTTTCTCTTTCATAGTATCCTGTCGGTGAGAATCAAACACACAGAAAGACAGACTGTGTTTGTATCTGATATGATACTTCAGTTTGAATCATACATCTTACTGTTGTGTGCAAAGTAATTTCTCGGCGTATTTGAGTCGCCTGGATACAAACGTTAGACAAGTCGAGTCAACTCGACATCCGCTCAAGTTCTAGAAAACCCACCTAAAGTTCATGATAATAACTAAGACAAGTATATTTACCTATTGTAAATACCCTGGTTAGATTTATAATCCTATAACACTCGTGTCTATAAGAACTTGCTAGCCGTACAATTATTTAGCGTTTTAGCACGGTTGTGTGAAATGTACATATGAAAAGTGCAAGTTGTCATTGGGATATTCTATTTTAGAAGGCGGGAGAGGAAGAGGTCGTCTGCTTCATACAATCGAATAAACACACAAATAAATTAAAAGATGTGATTTCTTTCTCAAGTTTAACTGCTGTTTTCATCGTGAAATTGATAAACAAAGCGACACAAACAGACCTAAATCCAAGTATGTTCCACAGAGCCTGGCTCAGCTGACAGAATAATTCTCCATTTAAGAGACCACATAAACTCGTCCACTGACATTGGCACGATGCCAACCGAGACGGAAGCACCGCGCCAATATCAGTGGACGAAATAGGTGTTCTCTCTTTCATTATAATCTTTTTTGAAAATTAATTTATGTAGTGCGATGGAATAGAAATAATGTTTTCATAGGCGTGCTCATAGGCACGGTTAGTGTTGGAAAGTTTATAAACTTCAGGAAGCGGGCCATTGAGCACGCCTATGAGAACATTATTTCTTGAAATATGTCAAGGACATGTACAAACTTCACTAATATGCCAGATAGGGAATAACTGTTTGGCTTCTTTCTGCCGAGGACATGGTGGTCATCTCTCTGGTAGTAAACTTTATTCATCGCATCAGACTAGGGGGACAGCGAATTCATTATCATTTTTGCGCGACCAAAGTTATCTGACCCTGATTTTGTGACGTGACGTGATGATCCCGTCACCGATGACCTCGCTTCCGGTGATATTACTTCCGGGTCAAAGGTCACTTCTAGGTCAAAGGTGACGTCCGGGTCAAAGGTCACCGACGGCCACGTTGCGGCTCTGCAAGATTTATCTGCCCCGTTAAAGAAGACCGCACGCTGCAGTCATTTAATGTCTGCAGCGGTATGGGGTGTAGCACCTTGTTTTCTCTATCTCACCACGTAGAACACGTTGGAAGGGGTTTCTTGGATCTCGGATGGACTTTTTGGGATCGAGGTGGGCCAATATTGATTTGATTGGATCGGAAGAGGTATCAGAGTGAACCACTCGTGAGGACCCATCCAACCGGATCAGTGGGTCGAGGAAGTCAGGCTATGACGCGCATGCGCAGATAAGGAATTGTGGGAAAAGTGCATTGGAATTAATGCCTTTTGGGGTCGAGATGGACCAATATTGGCTCGAATTTGGCGGTATGCGATATCAGTTTGAAGCACTCGTTGGGAGAGTCCGACTCGACTGGTGTGCAGTGAAAGTAGGGCTATGGTGGGCATGCGCAGGCAGGTAGTGGTGGCAAAAGCGCATTGGAATGGAGCTTTTAGGTTCGAGGTGGCCCAACATTGGACGTACTGGGTTGGGGAGGGTAACCATGTAAAGCTCTCATCGAGGCCGATCAGGGGTGGGTCCAGGTAAAACTTGTCCGGGAGAAATCCAGAAACACGGACCTAAAATATTGAAAACCCTATCAACCGGTTCTAGATGGGCTAATATCGGATCCCAGTGGATCGTGGCCGGCTTAGTGGTGCAGGGTTAGTAGTAGGGAAACCATAAACCCAGTATATTTGCCCTACGGCCTTTGTGGAGTGTTTCACCGTAACGCCTTAACGCCCTATCTGAATGCCTTAGCGCCGTATTTTAATGTCTTAACGTCTTTTCGTAAGACAGTATACTAAAGCCTTAGCGCCCAAGCACAGCAGTTTATACCCTGTCTGAGAGATTATACATTGCTATTATATAATACTAGCGTGTCGATAAGATGTGTGTATCAATCCATTCACTCCACGGAATAAAACATGTTGAGATTTGATGGTCCCCGATGACGTCTGCGCTTTACATCGAACCATGTTCGGTCTGGCTACCTGTGAGTGCGTGAGAATGTGTGCATGTGTGGTGGTGGTTGTGTGTGTGGTGGTGTGTGGTGGTGGTGGCGTGTGTGTGTTTGTGGTGTGTGACGCTGTTTGCTGAGTGGTGGTGGATCTTCGTGGTGGTGGTGGTGGTTGTTTGTGGTGGTGGTGGCGGTGGTTTGTGGTGGAGGCGATGATGGTGGTGTTGATGGCGTTGCTGAGCGCCCGTTTTAACGCAGTGACACCTACATCTATTATACCTAGTTCTATAATGTCTTCATGCCATAATGCAGAAAGCAAGATCAATACGTTCACACGTTTTCATATAGTTTATTATCCCCTTCATCACATCATACCGCTAGGGAAGCCGCGCGTTCGGTATGTTTACAATTCAAGTATGCTCTTGTCCAATCAGAAGCACCCATTTGGAGCTGTATCTGTCATATTCGTTCTTGCCTGCTAGATGCATTCTCCGCTGCTCTTGTCTAATCAGAAACCACCATTTCAGAAATCTTATCCGTTTTTTTCTAATAATCGTCGGGCAGGCCAGGATACTGTAACGGCAATTTGTACCCGAACAGCCGTTTGCGCATTTGATCGCATTTTGCAGGGCCTCGGTGTGTGGTAGCCACTTATCCTCTTCCGTGTGACGCTTGGTATTTATCATGGTCCTGTGCAAGGTCGACTTTCATTCGGGCTACTACCCACTGAGGCCCTACAAAATGCGATCAAAATGCGCAAACGGGGCATACTTCCGTCACAGTATTCTGGTCTGCCCGACGAGAATTAGAACAAACGGATCAGAACTAACATGGCCTAAGACTGAGTTGTCTGAAATGGTCGGTTTCTGATTGGACCAGAGCAGCCGAGAATACATCTAACTTGCAAGGACGAATATGACAGATGCTGCCCCAAATGGGGGCTTCTGATTGTGCAAGAGCATGCTTGAATTGTAAAAATGACCAACACGTCTCCCCCAGCCTGGGTATGATGTGATGTAATTAACTACATGAAAACTTGTGAACGTATTGATCTGACTTTCTGTCAACTGTCTGCATCATGACGTTAAGACATTCTGGAACCAGGTATAGAAGACACACATCCACCACCTCCACCACACACACACAGTATTATATAATAGCATTATACAATCCGTAACAAACGGTAAAAAACTGTTATGCTAAGGCGTTAAGGCGTTATCATAAGACGTCACGATAGGGCGTTATTGCGTTAAGATGGGGCATTAAGGCGTTCAGATAGGGTGTTAAGACGCTATGGTAAAACACTCCACAAAGGCCATAGTGCAAATATACTGGGTTTCTGCGTTCCCACTATTGGGCCACCTCGACTCCAAAACGTCCATTCAAATGCCTTTTTTCCCACCATTACCTGCCTGCGCATGCGCACCATAGCCTTATTTAACTACACACTGGTCCAGTCAGACTCTCTCCCCGTGTGCTTAAAACTGATACCCAATGCGACCCATTCGGATCAATATTAGTCCACCTTGACCCACTCATCCAGTTGCATGGTCCCTCACGAGTGTTTCACGTTGATACCTCATCCGACCCAATGGACCCAATATTGGCCCACTTCGACACCAAAACGTCCACCCCAGATCTGCCTATGCACTACGCATGCGCACGATAGCTATTCAGTAAAATGGTCACCTAATGGTCACGAGACCCCTCCCGTCCTGTTCTGCTTGGAGAGATAGAGAAAACAAGGTGCCACGCCCCATACCGCAAATATCCATCAGTGGGTTCCCCATTGGGACTGACTTTTAAACAACTGCAGCGTACGGTCTTCGTTAGGGGCAAATAACTCTTACTGGGCCGTCACGTGACCGGAGGTGATATTTGACCCGGATGCGATCTTTGGCCCGGAAATTATATCACCGAAAGTGACGTCGTCCGTGACGTCATTGTCACGTCACGCCATCAAGTCAGGGCAGACAGCGCTGGGCGCGCAAACTGATAATGAATTTGCTGTCTCTCTGCTACTCGCCACATAATTAAGAGAAACTATTTGTTGAATCCGTTGAACCTATTGTAATTTATTCTGTTGTTCTTCTTTTAATCATGTACACATTAACCCATCAATGGGTAAAAGACTACAAATAAGGTTCTATTCTATTCTTTAGTTTTCTGGCATCCAGTACGGTCTGTGGATAGCTAGCCAAAAGGAACGGAAAGAAAGGAGTCGGCATCAAACAATCTTAGCTCATGTGTTTGTTATAGAGCCAATAAGTTTAATGGACTGCACGATGGAACATTTCACATTATACGGCCAGATGATGAAGGGATCTCTTCCTTTCAAATTCAACACCGTTTTAACCTTCTCCAATTTTAAATGTGCTCTATGCGAATCAACTTACAAACAAGTGATTATCAGATGTGGATTACTCTAGTCACTCCATACCAATATTATACGAATTTGGTGTGTTGCTGACCTGAAGTTTCTTCTTATTATCTCGGTGTTTGGAGTCAGTCTTCTAAAGTGTCTGGCCACATGCCGTGTATCTTGTCAAGATCGTCGTATGACTAACTCGAACTGATAGTATTCTTATATTATTCTTGCATTTGTTTAGTAATCCTAACTTCCTAGCGCGAGTTATCGAACAACTAACTCGATATTTCAACTGTCTGAATCTAAATTCGAATTCGTTGTAGTTTTGGGACTTGTATACATGGTGTGGAGAATGAAGCTTTTGGTTGGCCTCGGATCTCACAGGTATTTGTTCTGAATACGAACTTGCATTCAATAAATACTCCCTCGTTCGGACCGTTTTTTTAGACTATCTGGGGGTCAAATAATTCATTATTTTCTAACATATGACTTGATAGAACTATTACATCATGGCTCCGAATTATTTGTATCTGATACCGCTCAAGCCGGTGCTAGGGACCGTGTGGCCATGTTATACAGCATGCTCAAATGAACAGCTACAATAAAAGGGTGGATGGGGTACAAATCATCACTTAGATGAAGAGCCCTATCAAGCATTTGGTTCCCCAGCCCTAAAAAGTGCCTTCCAATAGTACTGAAAAAATATGGTCACCCTCTCCCCCATGCCACTCTGGTTGCAGAGCCTTCAACAATTTCATGACCCCCTCCATCACCAATATTGTTTTGTCTCATACATGTGAAGTATTGAAACTAAAACAGTTATAGCTTCTTTAAGTTGCAGCCAATCACTTGAAACTTTATTTTTATGAAACAATTCGATTTTGAGAGTGAAACAATGCCTCCCAGGAATTAATGTTGAAATTCGTGAGAGCCCATGTATGATTATCTGATGTACATATAACATATTGGAACACCGAAAGCTATAAATATTCAAAATCTAACTACAAAATAATTCAGCTTAGACATTAAATAATGACTCCCAAACTGGGAAGAACCCTATCAAGCATTTGGTTCCCCAGACTAAGCTGCAAATTGTTTGGTGTCCCCCTCTAATACGTGCCGGATAAAATTTAGTCCCCCAGCGCCCCTGCAATATTTTTTTCAAAGCAGTTGTATTCGCTGAGATTTCAAGTATATACGATGTGCAATGATTTATACATTCTGATGGTGGTTGGAGGGATTGGCCGTATCCTGTGTGTTATGCTATATAAGCTTTCAGAATATTTATTTTGTCTTCTATTATGGATAGATGATCAATTTCGAAGATACAGTGATTGGACTTTAAAGTATGCGTCTAGAAACCAGTGGATATTTACCAGAAGGGGGGGGGGGGACGGGGGACGGGGGGGGTGGGGGGGTGGGGGCTCGGGGAGCCGACAAGCCCTAAAAAGTGCCTTCCAATAGAACTGAAAATATGGTCACCCTCTCCCCCATGCCACTCTGGATGCAGAGCCTTCAACAATTTCATGACCCCCTCCATCACCAATATTGTTTTGTCTCATACATGTGAAGTATTGAAACTAAAACAGTTATAGCTTCTTTAAGTTGCAGCCAATCACTTGAAACTTTATTTTTATGAAACAATTCGATTTTGAGAGTGAAACAATACCTCCCAGGAATTAATGTTGAAATTCGTGAGAGCCCATGTATGATTATCTGATGTACATATAACATATTGCACCGAAAGCTATAAATATTCAAAATCTAACTACAAAATAATTCAGCTTAGACAGTAAATAATGACTCCCAAACTGGGATGTTGAAATTGTAATCGAAAACTGATTCGAATTTTTTTCAATGTATTGGAAATGAAACAGTTCTAAATTCTCATATTTTGGTCGGTCTTGCGAGTAAGGATGGATAGTGTTCGGGCCTTCAATTTGTAATACTGAGAAGCATACTATCGAGACTCAAGTGTTTACCCAGTCTATTGTACCCATTTGTCTGGTGTCACTGATGGTACCGGTACATAAAAGATGGACCCAATATTCAATCAACTTGGAATATGAAATCTACTCTATGTTCATGAAACGATTCAGTTTAGAGAGTAAAATAAAACATCTCTTGAATGAATGTTTAATTTATATATGCTATATTCCCAATGGTGTGTTGTCCCCTATACATGTAACATACCAAAAAAAAAATATCTATTTTTACAACAAATCAACTTAAAATTCTAAACTGATCTGAAATGGCACTTATGTATATTAAGCAATTCAGTTCGGGCTGTAAAACAATGCCGTCCTGGAATGGTCTTTGGAAATATTTCCCATCTATGTTATGTCTAGCCAATATACTGTCGAATAGCCACTGTATTTTTTCATGTACATATCGAGATAACAACCACTTTGAAAATACTTCCCCTCCTCCCCCCCCGGCCTCTCCCTCTGATGGGATATTGGCTTTATTTAAAAATAGAATAGAATATATATGTATTGTATTCTTTTATCTCAAGGGGTTGACATATAGAGATAAAAAAAAACAATAAAAGTGCGGAAATTCATGGCTTTAGGAAAGATTGACTTGTGCAAATTAGTTAATTACATGTACATGTATATATGAGGTATTGTTTTGCTTCAGAAGACATATTAACTCAAGTACATGTACATATGAATAGTAACTACGTGGACAAATGACTAGTAATATCAATGTAAGAATATGGTGTCAGGGCTTAATCTCGGGCCGGGTGTGATAATCTTTTCTGTATATGGAGCTTTCAACATACGATTAAACCTAAACTAGTAAAATAATTACAATTCTGAGATTTCATTAACACATTTGTGTTGATTTGTTGAAAATAAATTATAACTACTGTACCGGTAGTATTTCATGCGTTTTTTATATATTCATATCTATAGTTTATGTATGAAGTACCATTGCTCTTTTAATTAGACTTTGGTTATAAACAGCGGAAAACAATATGAATCTTAATTCCATTAGTAGTAGTAGTAGTAGTAGTAGTTCTTTATTATTTATAGTGGCAGGTACATAACAAAACAAATATATCAAACATTACACAACACCGCCCAGCCCATACGGGCTTATCAGCCACTTTAAACAGATGAATATTTAAATGACGTGGCACGGTACGCATATAAAACATTTCTCCTTTGACAAAAGCTTTCCGGATAAAATGACCAAATTTCCTTGTATGGTTTTCAAAAAGGTATTTCAGCTTATCAGCGTTTGACAGATTTTCAAAAACTACGTCTTTAAACAAATGTTGTCTTTCATCTTCATAAACTGAACAGTAAAAAACAAAGTGCTCTTCATTCTCAATTTGATTAGCGTCACATAATGTACAAATTCTATCATTAACATTTTCTCCACGGTATCTACCGACCTCAATTCTTAGGGCAAAACACCACATCGAAATTGAGCAACAAGTGATCTTTCAAACTTTGAAAGATTCAATAAAACATAATTTTCAGTTTTATATTCATGTTTGAAGGTGACATATGTCCTTAGTTTTGGTTTTTCCTGTATAATACTCGACCATCGATCGGCTGTTTGCTTCAAGGATAGAGCTTGGTACATTTCAAGATCACACAGCATCATACTATTATAAACATTACCTAAGTCAACATCACTTAAGATATTAAATAGATTTTTGCACCACCCACTCTGGCGTAACCAATCCCATATAAAAATAAATTTCGTTAAACGAGAGTTATCCATCGAAATTAAACGATTCCACAATCTCAAAATTTCAACATTTCTTAAAGTTTTCAGAGAAGGCCAACCAATATCACCATAAATAGCATCAAGTGAGGTCAATTTATGAACGCCAAGAAAATATCTCTCGGCCCTGTTTACAATAGCATTACAAACAGGAAAGGTATGTTTATCCATCCCCCATACTGCGACACCATAGTTGAGTATAGGAAGAACGCCTTTGTTAAATAAAGCAGTGTAAGTTTTAAAACCAAGACCTGATATATTTCTACATTTGCTAATAACTGATCCAAGCGCTCTACCTGCGGATTCCGATAGGGTTTTAGCAGCAATTTCAAAATTCATATATTCTGTAAATATTACCCCAAGATACTTGTAACTATCTATGTAGTCAATAACTATATTACCCAGCTTAAACTCAAAAGTACTACGTTTTTCTCTACGTTTTCTAAAGTGAACAATTTTTGATTTATTAATATTTACATTAAATCTCCATTTGCTGCACCAGGTATTAACAACATCTAATAATTTTTGTAAATCAGATTCGCTGTCAGCTAGAATAACAATGTCATCCGCATAAGCCAAAATAGATATCAACTTCTCGTTTATATTAACTCTCAAATTACATTGTTTTACTTCTTCAATTAAACCATTTATATAAACTGAAAATAGTGTGGGCGATAGAGTATCCCCTTGCCTCACTCCGGAGTTAGTGCTAAACCAATCAGTAAGATAGTTATTAACCTTTACAGCAGAGATAGTAGTAGAATACATTTTTTTGACAGATCTATATATATCACCGTCAATTCCAGAACTCAGTAATTTATAAAAAAGTAAATTTCTATTAACCAAATCAAAGGACTTTTTAAGGTCAATGAAGCAAGAGTAAACAGGCGTACCCTCTGATACATAGTTATCAACTATACTTTGCAGAGAGAATATATGGTCCATACAAGATCTGTCTTTTCGAAAACCGTTTTGTTCATCAGAAAGCAAATCGTTTTCTTCTGCAAAAGCTGAAATTCGGCCGTTAAGCACACTGCTATAAATTTTATATAAACATGATAGTATACTAATTCCCCGGTAATTCAAAGGGACTCTAGGATCGTTATTACTTCCCTTTGGGATACAAAAAATCAACGCTTTCAACCAAGCTGTTGGCAATAAATCATTTTTAAAACATAAATTCAAGAAGGTATGCAACACATCCTTAACTGTATTATTTTTCAACACTTCATTAGGAATATCATCAATTCCAGGCGTTTTGTAACTTTTTGCATTATCTATAGCCTTACAATTTTCTCTCTTCTCTAATGGTCTATTTAATGAGTTATTTGAATTCATTAAATTCTCCTTTTCATCTAATTCATTAAGTTTACTAGTATAAAAATGCTCATCATAAACTTCATCATTGATATTATATAATTGCTGATAATCATCATGCCAGCGTTTCAAAACAATTGCCGGGTCCGTGCAAACATCTCCGTTGTCGTCAACAATTTCCATTGGTATATTAGTTTTTCGTTTCGGTCCTAATTTCTTTCTTTGATTCCAAAAGGTTTCTGGATTCTGTGTGCAAACTGATTCTATTTTCTCCATAATTTCATTGTTATATTTTCTTTTATAAAATCTAAGCTTTTTATCAAAATCTTTTAAAGCTACTCGGTACTCATTATGTAACCTGTTTTTGGCTTGTCTATTGCCTCTGCATTTAACAAAACATCTTTCTTTCTCGTGCATAGATTTCCATAATTCAGATAACTCAGTGTTCCAATAGGGTTTTGCATTCTTATAACGTTTACGATTACGTCTATTGGTTTCTTCTAACGGCAAAAGATGGATTTTCATTTCAGAAATAATTAATTCAGTCAATTCACTATATTTTGCATCAATAGCAGCCTGTGTGTGTCGAGTTTGTTGCAAGCTATCGATAAAGTCTACTATAAATTGGCATAAAGCATCAGACGACATAAAATCAGCAGGCATACATCGCGTTTTATATCGACAAGTATTATAATAATTTGGGATAAATTCTGTGTCTACGTCATCATTATCATCACTTACAAATGCAGGTGTGTTGTTCCTTAATTTGATTTTCAAGGTGAGAGTAGCATGATCTGCTACACTTATCTGATAACAGGTGGTGTAATTGTAGTTCATCTATTATATCTCTGCATGTTTCTACCTTAAAGGATACACAATCTGAGATCATATCATGAGGCACAATGAAATAATCAACGACAGATCTACCAGAGGACCTAATACATGTAAACTGATCATATTCGGGCGTTATTCGCCCATTGACCACACACATCCTACAATCATTTAAAAATTCAATCAGGGATTTACCGTGCATGGTTATTAGATAACACAATAACTAGCTCACCAGTCCTTCAAGAAAATAGATCACAAGATACAATATTGGATTTTTCATCTAGCAGATAGAATGAGGAATGTAGATTTTCTTTGTCTATTCAACATACACTAAGAAAGATCTGGAGTCTTTTATCTGAATTTCACATTGAATGATAGATTAAAGATTGTTATTTTGTTTAGATATCCAAGTCCTTCATTTATATATAAGATAATAGCATATTAACCATATTTAGCTGTTAGAATATCTGTATTACCCTTAAAAGACATACATCTAACCGTTATTGAAGATGTCATGGTCTGAACAGACATTCTGAAATCATTCCATGACTGCTTGATATGTACGGTATCGAAATACTACATGTCCAAATTAGTCTATACAGATGAAATACGATCTTGATCTTTCTTCAAACTTAACTGTTCTGGTTGTACCGGCTTGTAAATCGATAAGCATAGTCTGGGTGTGATAGTGGTAAACCATGCAGATTAGATCTCCATGGTATAACTAACATACTATAATGGCTCGTGGAGTTTAAAAAAAAGGCCACCTTCTGTACACCTTCCCATCTGTATTAAATCAATGCAGAGCAATTTTTGGACAAGCTTTACTTAAATACTTATTATGTAAACTTCATCCTTTCAAGGGGTGCATGATGTCTGCTTATGGAGGACTAGTTCTTCGGTAATAAATTATGTCCGTGTTATCTAGGTGCCATGTCCAGCTGTCCGTGTTATCTAGGTGCCATGTCCAGCTATCCGTGTTATCTAGGTGCCATGTCCAGCTGTCCGTATTATCTAGGTGACATGTCCAGCTGTCCGTGTTATCTAGGTGCCATGTCCAGCTGTCCGTGTTATCTAGATGACATGTCCAGCTGTCCGTGTTATCTAGGTGACATGTCCAGCTGTCCGTGTTATCTAGGTGACATGTCCAGCTGTCCGTGTTATCTAGGTGCCATGTCCAGCTGTCCGTGTTATCTAGGTGACATGTCCAGCTGTCCGTGTTATCTAGGTGGCATGTCCAGCTGTCCGTGTTATCTAGGTGACATGTCCAGCTGTCCGTGTTATCTAGGTGCCATGTCCAGCTGTCCGTGTTATCTAGGTGCCATGTCCAGCTGGCAATAACCCGGGATATACATGTACATGTCATACTGGAACTGATTCGCCATCCTGGCCTGGCAAGGCCATGGTGTTCATTCCTGTTTTCAGATTGTTAGGGGAAAAATGGTGGGGAAGATAATAACCGGGGTTCTTAAATACATTATACCTGTAAATATTTCCTCCCTCCCCCCGCCTTAAAAGTGCCCCAAAAATGTTGGTGACCGCTCCATCAAAGTTCAGGTTAAAAATTCTCCCGGCAAACCCAGCCCTGGAAATAAATGAACCATCCCTCAGTGGGAAATTGGCCATACACGTCTATGTTTACCCAATTGCACGAAATCGGTCGACACTGTTCATTTGAAAATAGCGAACTCGCATAATAAACAGTTTTACCATATACGGCATAGATATTAAGGCTGAGTTGAGTGTTTCGAAAGTAGGTTATGATCGACATTGTCTCAATACACCTGTCAGTTTTACGAGTCCATGCAGACCTGTTGATTATGTGTTATCAATGTTTGCCGTCCAGGACCGATCTGTCTCTAGGTGGCAGTTATAATATTGTGCCTAGTACTGACCTTTTGTTAGGTACAATGTACATTCTTTACACTCGTGGACTTCAAGGCCATGTGAGTTTTACTTTATTCAACATTTCGCTTTTGTAAAATGAGTTTGAAGTTGAAGATATGACATCGCATCATACCACGTATGTGAATAATAAATTATATATTCTATTGGTCGAAGCTTGACCATGTTGCCGGAATCGTATGTGATCGGTCATTTCCGTACCAAAACGAACTAAACCGAACGAGACGGAAATTGGATTGGTCTTCTTGTAGTGTTTTGACTCTCTGGCGGCAACTGCTTGGGTAAACGGGATTCGAACCAACGGCGGGGGGAGCAAGCAGTTCTGGTCGTCGATCTGTGCCATTCAAATTCCGATTAAACTCCGACCAACCCATTTTGTGATCTACTTCAATGAAATAATATTTCCTATTTGTCCAGCGTTACGGGGAATTATCTGATCTTATGATGTTCTGATCTTACCGACCCGCTCATCTAATCAGAAATATTCACCCTCAGTACATACGATCATGATCATTCTGATACGATACAATAACCTAGTCGACAACTCTCACGGGTCAACAATTAGATAGCAAGCGTCATTCAATATTCAGCCGTCGTCCATGAAAGAATTATCTCGTCAGTAATCGAAAGATCTATTTCGTATAACACCAAGCACCAATCCCAAATGTCTATGAAATAAAAATATTCACAACAAAAGATGGTTTATAACAAGAGAGAAGGGGTTAATAGTTTGCAACAATGCTTTTCTTCCTAATCTTAATGACCATTATGTTTGATCTATATGAATTTCCGAGTCGTTATCCCGAGTATGTATCTCAGTCAAGCTTTGATTGCGCATGTTCATTTGGTCACCACGCATATGTAAAACTCATCATATTCAAACGGTCTCCAGCCCTCAGTCCCAGTTTACGTGGAATTAGACACGGAACGTAACGCTATAGCCCTTTCCGGAAAGTGTCTGATCTACCCCTGATTAACTGCCGCTCTTTGAGGTTAAAGGTACGTAAAGCTGCTTCCGGGAAGTAGTCGCCTCGATTTCACATTGACCAAAGGCACTCGCAAGCTTGTTTTGATAAACTATTTCAGAATATTTGTCTGAAAAACTATTCTGTTAATATTTTCTACATGAACCGATACATCCTGTATTCGTGTACATTAGAAGTAAATTTTCTATAAAATTAGAATATTTTATTACTAAAATTATTGTGAATACCTTTGGTACTTGCCGGAAGTTCTCTGCACCATCACGCCCCTAGTGGAACAAGGGAGATAAAACCCTTTCCGAATTGGCCTATAGATCTTTCACAATACGATTCTATTTTATTGTCACATATATGACAAGATGTATCACCATATGTGTCACCAGATATATCACAAGTTGCAGCACCTAATGTAACGTTATATATATCACCAGAAGTATGTATCACCATATGTGTCACCAGATATACCACCATTGTATGACCAGGTATATCACCAGCTGTATCGCCATATATGTCATTCCGTATATGAAAAGTTGTATCACCATGTGTCACCAGATATATCACAAGATGCATCACCTAATGTAACATAATATACCTCACCACCTTCATGTATCACCATATGTGTCATCAGCTGTATCACCATATTTGTCACCAGATATATCACCAGCGTATAACCAGGTATATCACCAGCTGTATCACTATATGTATGGCCAGATATATCACTAGCTGTATCATGGTATCTATCACCAGATATATCACCAGCTGTATCACCATTGTATGACCAGATATATCACCAGCTGTATCATTGTATATATCACCAGATATATCACCAGATGTATCACCCTATGTATGACCTGGTATATCACCAGCTGTATCATGGTATCTATCACCAGATATATCACCAGCTGTAACAGCATATGTATGAGCTGGTATATCACCAGCTGTATAATGGCATCTCTCACCAGATATATCACCATTTTATGACCAGATATATCACCAGCTGTATCATGGTGTCTATCACCAGATATATCACCAGCTGTAACAGCATATGTATGAGCTGGTATATCACCAGCTGTATAATGGTATCTCTCACCAGATATATCACCAGCTGTATCACTATGTTACGACCAGATATATCACCAGCTGTAGCATGGTATCTATCACCAGATATGTCTTCATCTGTATCACTATATGTATCACCAGCTGCATGAACATATATATATATATAGACTCTTTTACCTTTTCACTATATATATATATATATATATATATATATATCACCTGGTGTCACCAGCTGTATCACAATATTTATGACCAGATATTTGGCCAGCTCTATAACCATATATATCACCACATATAACACCATTTGTATCACCATATCTATCACCAGATATATCGCCAAATGTATCGCCAAATGTATAACACTCGTGGTCATTTATCTGATTTTTATCACACTCGTTTGATAAAACCCATATGAAACTCGCTAAAGCTCGTTTCATATGGGTTTTATCAAACTCGTGTGATAAAAATCAGATAAATGACCACTCGTAGTGATAATCTATATGTATCACCATACATTAAGTTTTTCAACAGAGAACTTAACCCTACCTGGCCTGGGAGAGGTGGCGAAAAGTGCCCACACCCAGTGAACTTTTCTCTGCTGCCCTGAAACGACAAACCCGAAGGTGCTTATACCACTTTAAAGCTTATCATATTGGGTCTATGTGCATATTCCCATGAGCATAGGATCATGTGTAAATTCAAAATATCAGCTTTTTTTGCCCACTTATTCATATTTTTCTGGCCTAAGAAGGACTAGAAAGCCTTTTACTTAGGCAAAACTAGATTATTCTCTATTTTATTTTGTAGTTTTTGTGAGAAAATGCGGAAAATAAACATTTAAAAAATAAAAATGAAAAATAGGCGAAAAATGGATTTTATCGTCACATATACGACCGGATGTATCACCCTGTATCACCATATATTTATCACCAGCTGTATCACCATATTTGTCATCCCATATATAACCAGTTGTATCACCATATGTGACACCAGATATATAATAAGTTGCATCAACTAATGTAACATCATACATATATATATCATCAGCTGTATGTATCACCATATGTATCACCAGCTGTATCACCATATGTGTCACGAGATATATCACCATTGTATGACCAGGTATATCACCAGCTGTATCACCATATTTGTCATCCCATATATGACCAGTTGTATCACCATATGTGTCACCAGATATATCACCATTGTATAACCAGGTATTTCACCAGCTGTATCACTATACGTATGACCAGATATATCACTAGCCGTACCATAGTGTCTATCACCAGATATATCACCAGATTATCACCCTATGTATGACCTGTTATATCATCAGCTGTATCATGGTATATATCACCAGATTTTCACGAGCTGTATCACCCTATGTATGACCTGGTATATCACCAGCTGTATAATGGTATCTGTCACCACATATATCGCAAGCTGTATCACCATTGTATGGCCACATATATGATCAGCTGTAGCACCATATGTATGGCCTGGCATATCACCAACTGTATAACGGTATCTATCACCACATATATCACCAGCTGTATCACCATTGTATGATCAGATATATCACCAGCTGTATCATGGTATCTATCAACAGATATATCTTCAGCTGTATTACTATATGTATCACCAGCTGTATGAACATGTATATATCACCTGATATCACCAACTCTATCACAATTTGAATAGCAATATTGTCTATAAAAGAATGTTCTCATAAATAATCGAAAAATACTATTTCGTATGACAGTTAGCACCAATTCCAAATGTGTATGAAAAAAGATGTTAAAAATACAAGATGGTTTTCCACAAGAGGAAAGCGGTCAACACTTTTCAATGATGTCAGCAAGAATGATGATGTTTTTTCTGTTCAGTTGAATACCATTGAGATGTAAGTCACGTGATAATGAGACTGTCCCTGGCCCCGGCTTAAGCGGAATTACACTCAAATTACTAAAGGAGTGAGTGAGTGAATATGATTTAACGTCCCTTCAACACTATTTCAGTCATATCACGACGTTTGGCCCCCTATTTCTTTTCACACCCGCAAACCACACAGGTGGAGTCCTATTCCTTCTAACATCCGGGACCCAACGGTAGGAGTCTTATTCATTTTCGCAGAGTCCTATTCTTTTGATGGCCGGGAGCAGTCGACAATATGAAGGGTACTTCTAAATATCGAAGCTGATAGCTGACGATGTGAAGAGTTCTTCTAACAATCAACGCTGGAAGTCGAGAGTTCTTCTGACCATCGACGCTGACAGTCAAGAATTCTTCTGGTTATTGACGCTGATAGTCAATAGCTCTTCTGACCATCGACACTGATAGTCAATAGTTCTTCTGACCATCGGCGCTGATAGTCAAGAGTTCTTCTGATCATCAATGTTGATAGTCAAAAGTTTTTCTGATCATCGACGCTGATAGTCCACAATGTAGTCTAAAGAGTACTTCGGACTATAGATTTTATAGTCGACAATTTAAAGTTATTCTGTCCATCGATGCGGATAGTCAAGACTTCTACTGACAATGTACACTGATACATGTACTTGACAATGTAGCCAAAGGAATTCTTCTGATAGTTGACACCTTAACCTAAGGAGTTATTCTGACCATCAAATTTACAGTCGACAATGTAAAGAGTTCTTCTGAATATCGACGCTGATAGCTGACAGTGTGAAGAGTTGTTCTGACCATCGACGCGGAAAGTCAAGAGTTCTTCTGACCGTCGACGCTGATAGTCAAGAGTTCTTCTGACCATCGACACTGATAGCCAATAGTTCTTCTGACCATCGACGCTGATAGCCAATAGTTCTTCTGACCATCGACGCTGATAGCCAATAGTTCTTCTGACCATCGGCGCTGATAGTCAAGAGTTATTCTGGCCATCAATGCTGATAGTCAAGAGTTTTTTCTGATCATCGACGCTGATAGTCGACAATGTAAAAAAAGGTTCTTCAGACTATAGACTTTATAGTCCACAATGTAGAGTTATTCTGTCCATCGATGCTGATGGTCACGACTTCTACTGATAATGCACGCTGATACTTGGCAATGCAGCCGAAGGAATTCTTCTGACCATCGACTTTATAGTTGACAATGTCAAGAGTTCTTTTGACCATCGATGCTGATATTCAAGAGTTCTTCGGATCATCAAGGGTGATATTCGACAATGTAAAATAAAGAGTTCTCCCGACCATCGACTTTGCATTCGATGTAAAGTCCTCTGGCTATCGATGTTGATAGATGTCTAGAGTCCTCCTGATCATCGACGTTGATAGCCAAGAGTTCTTTGGTCGTCGACTTTGAAAGCTCACTATGTCAACAGCTTTTCTGACCATCGATGATGATATTCGACAATGTAGCCTAAAGAGTTCTCCTGACCATCGACTTTATAGTCGACAATGTAAAGAGTTGTTTGCAGCATGTACGTTGATAGCCAAGAGTTATTCTGACCGTCATCGCTGATAGTCAGAAGCTCTTCTGACCACTCACGCTGATAGCTGACGATGGGAAGAGTTCTGATCATCGACAATGTAGCCTAAAGATTTAAAGAGTTCTTCTGACCATCGCCGCTGATGGTCAAGAGTTCTTTTGACAATCGGCGCTGATAATCAAGAGATCTGCTGACCATCGACGCTAAAACTGGACAATGTAGCCTAAGATGTTCTTCTGAACATTGACTTGAAAGTCGACTATGCAAAGAGTTCTTCTGACCATCGACGCTGATAGTCAAGAGTTCTTCTGACCACCGAGGCTGATAGTCAAGAGTTTTTTCTGATCATCGACGCTGATAGTCGACAATTCAGCCTAAACAGTTCTTCTGACTATCGGCTGTATAGTCGACAATGTAAAGAGTTCTGCAAACCGTCGATGCTGATAATCAAAAATTATTCTGCCTATGGACGCTGATACTCGACAATGTAATCTAAGAAGTTCTTCTGACAATCGACTTCATTGTGGACAATGAAAAAGTTTTCTGACTATCGACGCTGATATTCAAGTGCTTCTGCCCATCGACGATAATAGTCAATCTGAGCAGCATGACCAAATTTTCTGACCATCGACGCCGATATTCGACAATGTAGCCTGGAGAATTCTTCTGAGATCAACTGTCTGATTTTAGATATATATTGAAACTTCAACTTAAATAGTACGCTCATAAACCATATGAATAGATGATGAACTGTTTAATACGCCTATAGATACTCTAATTACATAATCCACATTCGTTTCTTTACATATCGTTTTAAGACATTATTTCTACGTGGAATTCCAGAATTCGCTGATCCATCTAAAAACATGTTTTTGCAGGTTTCGTTGGGAGAGGGGTGGGGAGGGATGTCCGCTGATTACTGATATAAAGACTACTTTCATGGAGACAACATAAAACAAGTTTCAAAGAGTTTTGAACTCTTTACCGGCCATGTTAAATGTTGGACTGGTGCTATCTAAGATAGGACATAACATTGCGGTCCCAAAAAGTGTGTGTGTGTGGGGGGGGGGGGAGTAACCCCCCCCACCCCTCTCTCCACTCCCCGCTCCGCGGCGCCTGACAAGTAAACTATTCTGCATAAAACGTCGTGGTGTCAACCCGCCATTTTATCAAAAGGGCGCAAACACGTAAGGTGTAAATGCCTTTTGTATTTCATCTCATCGCATTATTTATGGTATAGATATACCAAGAAAACGCCGGTGTGTCAAAAATAGGTTATCGGTTTGATTGCATGTCAGTTTCAAAATTATTGATCCTAAATGTGCTTGTCATGCTAGGTTATTCTCTCTCGGTGGTGGCCGATTTAGCTGTGTTTCAAATGCGTCATCCGTAACTAGGCGGATTTGTGCAAGATACCACATCTTATCATACATGGGGAATTGTTATAATGTCAGTGTATTTATTTCTTCACCGTGATATTATACACGGTAGACAGGGTCGAATATTGCGACCACGATTTCTGTCCGTCCGTCCAGCCATCCATCCATCTGTCTATGAGCTTTTATACCTTATGTCGAAAATAAGGTTATTGGTTTTAAAGCATGTCTATTTGTCGGTTAATCTGCCTGTTCTCTTTGAAATATCCCCAAATATACGGCGCGGATCGTTATCAAACTTTGGGAGTACACAAGTACTTCAACCTTTGAGACAACGGAATCCCTATTGGTTTAGAGTTATAGATCGAGGGTTGCTCGCTATCGTGATAATTTTGTATGATAAATTCGTATCATTAGACTTATACTTTGAAGTAGATTCATATTGGGTACACAACTATACATACAACTACATGTATCACACGGTTAGCACATGTCTGTGTTGTCTATTCTTATGTCCTCAAATTGCTTTTCCATCACATGGGCTCTCCGTGGCCGCGTGGTCCAAGGCGTTTCGCTGGCGACCGCTAGGCCCACACCGCTGAACAGACAAAGGTTCGAGCCCAGCTGGTCCATGTGTGAAAGTTTGTCAGTTACTTGCTGACGGGTAGTGGTTCTCTCTGGGTTCATTCAGCTTCCTCCACCAACCAAATTGACTGTCACCATATGAGTGAAATAAACTTGAGTGTGGCATTAAGTCAAATAACCCCCCCCCCAACACAAACACATACTCCATCACATGTGTCAGCATTGCTCAGGTTGCACACGCGTATATTGCAGCCCATCGGTTATTGTATCCATGGATACGAGCGGTTCACCTCGTGAACAAACGCAAAGCCGGACTGCAAATTATTATAATCTTGGTACTCAGTGGAAAACTCATTGGACGTGGTCATTATCAATGATCGAGGTTATACATGCAATGCTGCCTTTTCAACTTGTTCACACCCAAACAGCAACCCCGGGTAAACCAAATCTTCAAATACCCTATTCAAATGTTATCAACAAGTGTCAATTATGGAGACTTTGTCTCATACACATATGGATGTGCTAAAGTTATGTTTTTCGCATTCTAGTATTTCAGAATGTGACATGATTTGAGTAAAAGTAGAAAGACTTTAAATTTGGAATAGCAAGTCTTAACCACTAAAATTTTTTTTTTTTTTTTTTTTTTTTGAGAGAAAGAACATATAAGCTGCCAGTGACTGGAAGACAAGCAAATAAGAGAATAAAATGTGCTCTCTCCTTGGACGATGGTAATAGTAAAATAGTTATCGTATCTATATGATACTTCAGTTTGATGCGCCATAAATCTTGCTGCTCGTAGTGTAAAGTCTCTGATCGTATTTGTGTCACCTGGATACAAAACTCGGACAAGATGACTCACCTAGATATCTGCTTACGTGCGGGAGAATCACGCTGAGAGGTCACGATAATAACCCAGACAGCTATGCCATGTATACTTGTTTGCTGCAAATTCTGTAGTTGTCAGACATATCAAGGACAACTCTCAGAGTAGCCGACCAAAGGGCGAAAAGTTGAGACGATATCTTATCAACTTAAATCACGTGTTTTATAGTTTAACAATCATGTGATCAAGACAGAGTCAATAGAGAGCTAATATTACTGAATAGTCAGTATATTTGCGTTCCATAGGCTTCAACTCTGTTCATTCTAATGGGAGAGAAGCGTGAAACACAGACGAACAAATTGATATACAAGCCGTACACTAGCAATATTTGTGAACGCTAACATCTCGCAGTCAAGGATATACAAGCCGTACACTACCAATATGTGCTCGCTAACATTCTGGAGCCAATGATATACAAGCCGTACACTAACAATTTGTGACCGCTAACATCCTAACTGCAGTGAGCAATCAAAGAGAATAATGGCGAACAGGAACGAGGACCAAGTGAAACAGAGCACATTATTACACCAAGGTCTGTTTATCTATATCATGGACAATCTCGATCCAGAGATGCCCCAATACAGAAATTTTGAGATCGCTGCTAACGCCTACGTCGACCGGGCTGATCTGGCCAGATCTAAAAATGCAGCGGACATACTAAAGGCGATGGAGACCCGAGGACATTTAGACGTTGGACACTACGACAACCTGATAAAACTCCTTGAAACTGCAGGCCTAATGGGAATCAAAGCTGAAGTGGAACGCAAAGTCGAAGCAATAAGAACTCAAACTGATTCAGAAACTGGTATGGAATATTCAACATACATTTACATGTAAATGGTTTAAGGGCAATGATCCCTCCTGCCGACACTTTTGCACACGGCACCCTCCAGAATTTGTCTTTGTACAGATAAAAGTATGTATTATAGCTATGGTAATATATATATTTGTTAAAAGTACATTTCTTAAGAATTCCAAATATTTAAATGTGTTCTCTGTGAATCTGTAGCTTGTGAAGATATTTGAATTTAAAAAGAAAATAAACAAAAAATGAGCCTTTATTTTTAAATGGCAATTTTCAAAAAAGTATTCAACTTACCGTATAACCTACATCATTATTTTCTGTTGAAGACAACTCCAACAGAAAATCTGTGTCTCAGTTTTGTCAATTTTGATCTATTTCTTATTCTGTTGACATTTAATTCTACTTCAAAGTTAAAAAAACTGTGATTTGCTCAATTTTGTAAAGAAATATTTCATTAAATGTCAATAGAATGAGAACTGAGCTAAAATTGATAAATATGAGACACGGATTTCCTGTTGGAGTTGTTTTCTACAGAAAATGATGGAAGTTACGATAAGTTGAATATTTGTTTGAAAATAGCATTTGAAAAATTAAAATTAAATTTTAAATTATTATTATTAAAATCTGAATTTCTGCACTACCTACATGTTTACAGTGAATAAATTGATATATTTGGAATCCTTAAGAAATGCACAATATACATTACCATAGCTACGAGGCATACTTTCGCCTTGATAAAGGCAAATTCAATAGTGTTTGCAAGACGGCTCAGTATCCTTAACATTGTTTATCATACGTCATTTTTTTTTGCCTATACCATCAAAAAACATTGTTAGATATATATCAGTGCGAACAATCAGTTACGCCATTTAAGGGAAAGGATCAGTTGAGGTAATCTTTAACTTGATTGCCACTCAAAGTTTTAAAAAACGGCTCAAACTGATTTGTGCCTTACAATCTTTTCAACAGTAAAATCTTGAATGAATTAATTACGAATTATGTTGAAACATAACTTGCTTGAGAGAATGTTATGACGGTTTTCTTGCTATGGTTAGTCTATGAGCAACTACCTGTAATCAAACCCATGATCGCCTAGAAAAAAAACTACATTAAATGTCATCTATGTTTGCCTGGCCCGCTTCATCCAAAAAAAAAAAAAAACACACACAAAAAAAACCCCGTGGCCTGCATTATTGGGAGTATGAGGACAAACTGTCATTTTCATAAAAAGTTATTTTTTAATGAAATGGAAGTTTTCACTATAAATTAATAACAAATACTGAGGATAGATATTGAGAAATTATTGCAATATTGGTCTATAATGTCTATCATTTATAAATCCGTGTACAACATTAATAATTTTAGAACAATCATAACTTACGCCAAAATAACGACCCAATTCCAAGAAACTGTAAACAGCTATTAAAGTGGTATACCTACCCAAGTTTCAGTACCAATCTATAACCTGGAACTGGAGATATTACAGAGACTACACAGGCTCAGGGACAGATACGGAGATGGATAGACAGACAGACAGACAGTCATTCATCAGAATCAGCAGGGTTCTTTTGTGAGAATTTGAAGTTTACCGATACCGGTACATAAACGGTGATCATAATTCAAGTTCAACACATACATTTTTGATGAAGTCCTGATTTTGGGGACACCCTAGTTCAAGTTTCCCAAGTTCCCTAGTTCCAAGTTCCCAAGTTCCAAGTCCCAGCTCCGTAGTGCCAAGCTCAAGTTCCCCCAAGCCGCCCTCGGAAGTTTCAAGCTCCAGTTCCCCCAGGCTCCGCCTCCAAAGTTCAAAAGCTACAGTTCAAAATCTCCCAGTTATGATACACATCTGGTTGTTTAGGAGGCCATTGTCAATCAGCCCTTATTATAATGTTACTTATTAGAATGTTACTGTCTAGCTTGCTCAACACATCTTTTGAATTGTTGTGGAGCTCACTGATTATAGATTACAGATTAGAATAAGACGCATCTAACACCTACTGGAACCAATAAACTAAATATAGCCGCCAAATTTTCCAACCAGTCGGGTCCCGATTCACGTTCTGGTTCGCGAGCATATGGGTATGCACTGCACGTTTGGTGTGCCTAGGTGAAGCTGTTAAGATATCTGGGTTACGATTAAGGTGTGATGGATGCATATGACAGCACTATCCTTTCGCCAAATTTTGGCCCTGGGAGAATAAATCAAAACAATGCTGACGATTATATGAATTATATAACTGAGAAATCTTTGAAATGAAACTAATTGCCGTCCATTCATACATACCTCTAATTTTGGCTGCTGATGTATAAGTGAATCGCAGTAATGCAATATATACATGTATGGGATATCTAGTGATCAAAAGACACTCCGAATTATCAGGGGAACAAGATGGGTATATGATGAATACAAGAAATCTGATGACCAGTCGCATTTGTCATGTTTGTGAAAGAAAGTTCAGTCGGCTTATTGTCGATGTGTTGACTGAATATCCCTAGTCCAATCATACCACGATACTACGTGTTAGTACATACATAGCCCAAAAGGTTCTGTTTCAACAGAATATTTAGCAACTCATCCAATTATTCTGCATAGGCATGGTAATGTACCCTCTCTACTCCTCACTTCTTCCCCCTAATCCCACAGCTATCCTGACACGTATTCACGGTCTTCCGATCTCCAAAAATCTGATAAGATGGGCATTTGAATTTAAGAGAGACGGATGGTCACTTTCTGTGACCTCATAGCTGTCCCAGCAAAGTTTCACAACGAAAGAAACCGAACGATTGTAAAATTATAGGATAGAAGTGTGTAATCTTAGTTCCTCTATAGAGGATGGACAGGACTTTCTTCCATTTAAAGTTATTTTCCATTGCCGATG
>JAVTVY010009814.1:0-44278 GCA_036873755.1 Hanleya hanleyi | reverse complement strand
GAATTGTCCAAAGTGGGTACCACCCCAGTCTGGTCATGGTGATCAGGCAGAGCCTTTAAACCACTAAGACCTGTTATGATGAGCCGCATGGCAGGGTCGGTGTTGCAGAATGGCTCATTGGTGCATAAAGCAGTTGGGACTTGTCCGGAAGCCACGGTACAGCTGGATGGTGTAGATGTTCGGTGCCTGCTCGACACAGGGGCACAAGTCTCCACGATTGTCGAATCGTTCTTCAAGGAACATTTCGTGGGAAAGGGGGAATTAGTAGACATGAAGTCTTATATCCGTATCTACTCAGCTGGTGGTGACGACATCCCATTTTTGGGTTATGTGCAACTCGACCTGTGCGTTTGTGGAAAAACATTCAAAGATACAGGATAGTGATAGCGAGTCCACTGACGGCAGTGATAGTGAGGTACAGACTGCAGATGATAACGTTCTGGATAGTGACACAGAGTATTTGATTATGCCTGCTGACAGTGCAGAGGCAATTGGAAACCGTGGCGTGGCTGATCAAGGTGCGCGGCAAGTACAACCGGAGCGTCCTGTGCGAGTGGACGAGGACTCTAGTCCACCTCCGGAGGATGGAACCCCGCTCACAGAGGATAGCACCCCACTTCAGGAATTAGATACGGCTGTGGACACTAACGTTACTGTAGGTACTCAACGCGAAGTAGGGGAGCCCACCGACGAAGACGACACTTCCCATCTTCGTAGATCAACTCGCCCAACAGCAGGTCGTCATACCAACGTACACAGACTTCCGATGTCATCGATTCAACAGGAACTCACAGCTACCTCGGTTGATCCAGCTGTGCTAGCTAACATTAGCCAAACACAACTGATACTTGTTCAAATGTTGGCAGGGCTCAAACAGTAGCTTTATGATAATTGTATATTTTTGTATTCAGATAAATGTTTGCTAAATATGGTGCATATTTTACGATGTCGTGGGCGACAATCGTCCAGTAGGGGAGTGTGAGCGTGAGTGTGGCAGGGTTTATGTTCAGTTTACGGAAGTCCCCGAAGGACGCATTAGCTATGACGTGTCAGTCACGATGTTAGCCGAACTTGCTAGACAAGACGCTCGTCACCATTGTTGTCGGCGTGCAGCCGAAAGTGTTGTAGACATTTCATGGAATTTGGCTGTGTTCACATTACCGACCACAGCGTGCCGGTGATATTGGTTGGACAATACGGTTGTACAATTATACATGGTATCTGAGATCGTCAGAGAAGGGTAGCGACGAATAGTTCACACATTCTGCTTGGCCGATACATTTGAATGCCCATGTAGGGACCGATTCACGTATTCATCTGTGCCATTTGGATGGTTTCGCAACTAGGGTTTTTTTTCCGGTTTTCCTGGTTCTACTGGAATCTTCTGTATCTGTATCATTAAATACGATCCTTGAGCTCAGCTATGGAATCTTGGTGTTGGTCATTCCTATTGGCTTAGTGGTTACCTCCCCTCTTACATTGAGAACATCGTGGATTGGCAATAAATGCGAATATTGATGATGCATTAAAAAGTGTTTGTCTTTTGTATATTTATATTTGCAGAGATTTTTAGGCGAGATTGGAGATAGTTTGTAGTTTTTATTAAGTCGTACAGAGCCTCTAACAACGGCAATTCTGATACAGCCTGACGATGAGTGACGTTTCTGAATCAGCTGAGGACGCATATGTTGTATCGGTGACGGTTTGACAAGCATTTAAAGTGAACGTAAAGGCTGAGGCAACATACACTCTGTGGGAAAGAACTACAATGAAAGTATCAAACAGCAGCAACAAATATTTTTGGGGATTTTTTTGCACCGAGTAGGAACGAAATTATCTCTGTTGTTTTATTGTTCCCCGGCAGCAGCCATGTTGGCTATCTCACCTCAGAGCAGTGACGTCGTATCACCTTGGGAGCTCTCCACTTTGTGGAGTTAGAAAGCGCAGTAAGCATGTAAACATGTTATCGAAGACCCAGATTTCGACACTTCGTATAATATGCCTATCTCGCAGTGTCTCTGTCCCGCCAAACGGTAATAAAATTATTTTTACCTCACTTAAAAGTTTAGAACTTCCACACTCTGACGTTTCTGAATCGATGTTGTTGATCTCGGTGTCTTTGATCTACGATGCGACAATTCTGTTGGGATTGCATCTTCTTTAAAGTTTAATTTCCTTCGCCTCCTGGCTCTCCTGCTGGGCGTCAACATCAGCCTTCCGTAGAGGTCAGGTTGGAAACATTCGGCTTTAAAATAGACCGAAAACAGCACAGATTTCTCGGTTGGACTACAGTCTAGTCTGCCGATGTTGTGCAGCCACTGTTTGAGTCCCGGCTTCCCTAACGGGAATCTGTGTAATGATAACTTATCCGACTGTAGCGGTAGCAGAGGAGAACCCGAGACGGATGTATTTTGCTTGCCATCACTGCGCCCTGACAAGTTTCAGCTCGGTAAACACTTGCTGGAGACACGCAACACAGTCAAAACACGCTTGAAACAACCGAGCCCCCCACCTCCGCCATTACAATTCGTGTTACAGTAAAGCCACAACAAAGTGATACTACGTCACAGGAAAATATCACGTGCTACAAGGAAGCGTTTTCATTGGCGACAAGGCTACTAAATAGACGAAGATGGCGGACTCCAGTCGATTGTTGCACCAGTCAATTATTCCGGTGTTTGGAATTATTTTTTCGGAAGAGAAAAAATCACAAAAAATATTTGTTGCTGCCAACTGATACTTTTAATATAGTTCTTCAACATCGCGTGTATGTTGTCACAGCCTTTACGTTCACTTTAAACATTTTTAAATAGTCGATTGCGATGCAGATATCCAGATATGTGTAATGGAATCTAGTCATGTTATATATAAAACTGGAAGTATCAGGGTGTGATATATGCCGCTGGGCGAAAAGTCTTATTGATCAGAATTAAGCTCTGTGTGGTAGATTTTGGCGTAAACTGAAATTAGATGCTGAGAATAAATTGTTTGTAAATGTTTACAAGTTTATGTTTTAATGCAAAAGTATTTACTTGTAAATGAATAATCTGTTATGAGTATATTTGTCTCTTTATGCATGTTATCGACAACATTGTTTTCGGAATATTTTAAGGGTATATTGTGTTATTAGTGTTTTTTGGTGACGACCAGTGTTATAAAAGAATGGAGTATGAATGAAATTACATGTAAGTTTATATCGATTTTAGAAAGACATGTTTAAAAAAGATCTATATAGTTACTCTACCATTTAATCATTTAAATGACTCAATTCCGAGAATTATGATGTGTATGTCCATAGCTCAGAATGGTGAGAGTAAAAATTGCTGTCAAGATATATTGGAATAATTCAAATGCATTCAAAATATCATGCTTAGTGAGTAGTGAAGGCAGAGTGAGATTGTGGAAATTATATAGAAGCGTTTATATGTTGTGTGGGTGCAGTTGTTGTTCCACCCACACAACGCCTGGAATTCTATATGTAAATATGCTGTTTATATAGATACAAATTTTTCTGTATTCTGTAACAAGGGTGAAAATCAATTCACGAATAAGTTTTTATCCTTAGACCATTGACCCGTTCTTTGGTGTTCAGGTACGGTCCCAGCAGTATTACCAAATATGGAGTTATGTGTTGATTATTGGTGATTTGTTTGTTTCATAAACAAATGGAACCGGGTACCAGAGAAATGTTATTTCTCTCGGTTGAAGCATGAATTAGAGAGAAATTACTTTCTCTGGTTGGTGTAATGTGTTTATGTAATCAATTGTTTTGTTTAACAATTGGGCTTGATCTCAGGGCGGTGTTTCCCGCCCTGGGATATGTATTAAACTAAGGAGTTGTAATGAAGTTTCTATTCAGCACGACTGACTGGGACCGTGCTGGTAAATTTTTAACAAAATTAATAATTGCATATGATAAGTTAATGGCAATTATATTTGATGGTTATCAATTGATGGCGCATGTTGGTTTAGGTTTTCTGTATTAATATTTGAATATTGTTTCTTATTCGATTATGTCTTAAAGTATTATTTATATATATACTTTGTTGCCTTAGGCAACAGTTTGAGTATGTGTTTGTAGTACATGTTATTGCTTAAATGAGTAACCGCTCTACCCCCATAGAGTAGGCCAGGCTGCAATGGGTTGGGGGCAGGTTTCCTCCCTATTATGACTGGTTATGGTCGGGGGGTTGTTCCTGGCCGGCGGCAGGCATTTTTTTTTATATATATATAGGTTATTCTCTAGTTTTATCTGAAAATAATTTGTTTAACGAGTTGTTTCAGTATAGCGCTGATATGCCGTATCAGTGTTATGGTGTTTGATGTCGTTTATATGCATTTGACCTCATCGGAGTATCGTAACATTGTAGAAATGAATGGTAGATTTCTACCGCTGTTTGTCAGAATAAAGAGAGCGTACGGTCCCAGCAGTATTACCAGGTACGGTCCCAGCAGTATTACCAAATATGGAGTTATGTGTTGATTATTGGTGATTTGTTTGTTTCATAAACAAATGGAGCCGGGTACCAGAGAACAAGTTTTAATGATGTACTGATTTTCGGACACAGCCACCTGGACCTTTCACCTCATAATGAATAGGGTTCCTCTTTGTCCCATTGATAAGGTACACTCAAAGTGTGTTACCAATCCCTAAACCAGGGATGTGATGTAATTTATTCCATGGTAACCCATTTAAAATGGGTATTTTTGTGTTTTTATTTTTAGGTTATGCAGATTAGGTTCTCCCAGTCTTGATAAATCTATATCTTATCAATGCTCCTCAAGCTATGTACATATCCAAATGAGGGAGCAGATAGCATTTAATTTTAATTAGAGTGTGGTTGTCCGTAAACACTGTCAAATCAAGTTTGCGGAACCATTCACCATAACATCACTTCCCTGATCACCTGGAAATGGAGATATCGCAACTAACAAAAGCTAACAGATGAACAAGGTGGAGAGAAGTTGCGATTGTAATATACAACCTCTTATTTTGACGGGCATATAAAATGGTGGGTTTGTCAGTATATCTGAATTTCTTATCATTAGAGGCTGTTGTCAAAACTTATATAGCATACGTATGGTGCTCAGTCTACCACACCATAGAAAGACACACACGGTGCCACTTTTAAAATAATGTCATTGCTGAAACTGATGAAGTCTATTAAAATTTGGATGACATCCAAAGGACAATGTGCAGGAACATATAGAATAGTGCCAGTTGTGATAACTTCTTCGTCTGACCCTTATACTGGGACTGTGTAGGGCCTACCAAGTTCTTTCAACTGGTGTGGTTTCTCTCCAGGAAAGTGTGTGTGGACAACAGCCTGACAATATATCACCGGGCTATCTTCGCTTCATTCTCATAGCATCAGATAGCATAGCTCCTAAGGTCAAAGTGCACTGACAGCTTTGGAGCAAATTCTGACATAAGGAGAACGTCTCCGCTCTAAACAGAGAGAAACCAATCCCAGTGCATTTAATGGAGGCTCGAATTTAATCAATCAGTGCAGTGCTAGTTAGACCACTTGTTATCATAGTCTGCCCAGGGTCTCAAATAATACAGGTAAAATGTTATGGTATATGATGTCAGCCGAGAGGTAGCTGTTTGTAGAGTCCTGCTCAGTGTCATATCATCTTCATTTTATCCAGCCAATTTCTACGTTCCCATGCACTTCGAACTTCCCTTGATATATCTAGGCCCCTTCAATGTTCAAATAACTTATAAATAGACACGAGACGTCACTGACCTCGAAAACATTTGAAATTCGAAATGGGTCGCACAAGAGCGTTATTGATTGGCTGACCTAAATAGTGGGCACCTTATTAGGAGGAAAGACGCCGCTAAAAGAGGATGATGTCACTCTACGTGACTTCACTCGCAATCGATGTGTACGTTCTGATTGGTTCTTCTGTCGTTAGTAGGTGAAATTTACACCTCGGATTTTGAACACTGAAGGGGTCAGATAAATCAAGGCAGGTTCGAAGTGGGAACGTAGAAATTGGCTGGATAAAATGAAGATGTGTCATATAGGCATCTTAGATTGCTAAGGGCATTTCACGTTTCACTAAACATTACCCTTAGATTGTCGCTGTGATCCGGCATGTATTTGACACGGCGCCATCTATCTAGAGGGAGATAATCCAGTCCGAAAGTTGTTCCCAAAGCATGAGGTCAAATGTCGGCCCCATTTAAACGAGCCAATGAAATTATCTGTATTCAAATATTGCTCAGACATGCAGACGTGTCAGTTTCACGAGGCGCAAGACTGGGGAAGTCTACGCGAGACCAAAACGAAGTTGTGCGAATTAGCTATTTTATTTCTCACTCTACTGGAGCATGCTTCTTTGTTTATCTTAAGAAAAATCATATTACAAACGGCCTAAAATATTTGAAAACAAAATAAAATCGGCGGCAGACCACAGGAAAATGATATGCTTTTTATTTTGTGATGGGGGCACTTCGAGGCCCACCATGGGATCATTTCAATCGATCGCTTTCTGGAGGTGTGTCTTCGTTGTATGAATGTGATTGCACCGATGTCAGATATAACGGGACCAGTCGGATGTGACCATTTGGGAAACGCCCTATTACACTCAGATAGCACCCGTTACCGCATGGCTACGAGCAGAAGTTTCTACGTATGATCGTGCCATGCGTTCGGATGATGCATATAGGCTACATTTGTAAGTCTGACTCTGTATAGGTGTTACCTAAAATCGTATATTTTACCAATCAGTCTTATTTGTTTTAGCTTAAAATATAAAATAAATATAGCCTCGCCCGTAGCCTAATACTAATATGTAATAAATATAATTTAAAGTAGGCCTCTATTGCTTTGGTAATTCGATGGTCGGCCTACTTTAAATTTTATTTATTTCATATTATGAAACAATCAAAATACGTTTGAATTTGCATTGGCTGGATGAAATATATATGGGGAAAGATGATTATTTTGAACTTTTTCATTAGATATATCTCCCCATCACGCAGGTTGGAACGGGACGTCAGCCGCACAACGGGTGTTCGAAATGACGTCATTCGCGCGACCGGCTTCGGCAGTGACGTCAACAAAAGTTATATTCACCGGTCGGTGAATATAACATTCTGGCAGGTGAATATAGCTTTTTGTGAGATATCACATGACCGCCGATGGACCAATCACACGGGATATTCGCCACCAGTCATATAATAATGTGTATTGTATCTGCTTCAACGGGGTGATGTGATGTGATCAGCAAATAATAAACGTATGAAGTATTTTAATTTTAACTGGTCGCAATCAGGGGGAGATAATCAGCTCCAGACTCACACTCAGGGGGACACTACTCTAGTCTCCATAAGCGGGAGCTCTTCTGTGTTAGAGGGTAAAACAGACTACATACGGAAATAACCACGAAATAACCAACACGTGGATAAAAACAAATCAGTTTGACAGCTGTTCGTTAGAATCACCATATTTTTCACGTTTCTATTGAACAACTGAACGGTGGAATATCTTTAGACATCGAATAATACACTGGGACAATGGCCAATATAGAAGATTTGAAGAAACGCGTACGCGAACTGGAAGAAGAGTTGAAACGAGAAAGGGAGAAGAAAATTTCTACAACAAGTGCAGCCCGGCAAAAAATAACAGAAATGAGTTCTGAAGTTGTAGATTCTAATCCATATAGGTATATTTGTATGGCACTAAGATAGTGTCGTAAAACAAACAAAGAAGTTAACAGATTAATGTTGCAAAAAAACACACACCAAAACTCCCGTTGGAATAAATCCATAATTGTTTTAGCTAATTTTAGCTGGATGTAGAAAATTTAACTTGATCGAGCTTGATCACTGAACAAATGACTCATCCATAATCCAGCCTCTGCATATGTTTCTTTAGGGTTTCCATGAAACATCTTTTTCTTTCAGCTTGCCTGGAAAAAAGTCAGTGACATTCTTTCATTTTCTCTCAAAATTTCAGCCTTCATAACACTCCTGGTAGATCACCAAGCGATTAATCCGAAATGCAGCCCCATCAAGACGTTTTATAATACTGATCTCTATTGAATGTAGGGTCTGCCCGTTTAACCGGCAAAATCAACCTAGCTGCCAGACTAAAATGTCCGGCAGTCAAAAAACGATACTTATATTATACTCCATTTTCTCCACTCAAAATAATGAAACCTACTTTTTAAGTTAAATACCGGACTTGGAATCCATTCTAAGCTTTCCCTGGGTAGTTTATTCAAGCATTCTCACAGCTTTCCTGACCATGAAGGCAAATGTTTCGCCATGTTTAAATTATTCAGTCAATGAAAAATCACTCCCACTACATTCGCCACATTCAGAGATGGTCCGGCAGCTAGAAGATTTTGCCCGTTAAACTGGCTGCCTACATTCAACAGAAATCAGTATTATGAGTATGTTGTAGGGGCTGTGTGTCGGACTACCAAGCGACATACATTGGTCAGTCTGGAAACAAAACCATTTGTTAGATGTAGACCTTGACATTTGAAAAAAAAGCAGGAGAGTGGCAAATCACTCCCTCAAACTTGCTGAGGGGAGTGATTTCTATTTTTAATAAATATTTGGATATCGACATGCCTCACTGTCAGCTATTTGTGAGAAAGTCGGATGGGATGGAGAAGGCAGTTCGATCGTACCAGCAATAATGGCAATGGGGTTTAACAAGTGTTCAACATTAGGAAGCTAGCTGCCATACTGGAACGTCGCAGTAATGTTGAATATCGTGAGATTTCGACTTTCCAACTTCCTGTATTAATCCCATGATGCCGTTGTGCAAAACATGGCCACGCCCATGTCAGATTCAAAGTATCCTCCTTCTCAGCATGCAATTGATAGATATTCGTGGCATTTTTCAATAGGAAGTGAATTTAAACGATCGGAATGAAGGCGCGCTATCAATCACACGCTGGGGATGTGTTTTAGGCATGCGATAGGGAGTGGGAGCGATCATGCCCCTCAAAACGCAAGGTCTGTTGATGTGGTATCAACATCTTCTGTCTATGTTCAAGTTCTTTGAATACAACTGGTGTGCTATATATACCAGGTATTAAGCATGTTCTTTTTTTATTTAATATTTTTCTTTTCTCCAGTCGTTTGATGGCCCTCAAGCGAATGGGAATAGTTGACAATTATGAGGTTAGTATGCACCTTATAGTATTCTCTAATTATGCCATACATAAAAAAATTGTTTCAGATAAACCTATCTACCCAAAATAATTGGTCAATTTTGGAGTAGGCTTCATGTTGTATTTTTATCTCATTTGTTTTGCTCAGAGTTTCGAATAACTTTTTCTATAACTCTTTCCAGTCATTAACAATTAACTTTTCTGAGTTACATGAATGCATAAATTCAGGAGATACAAGTAAATCCAGCTATAAATGGCTAAATCTAGTGGAAATTTTCAAATCTTCCTTTTGAAAGCTCATTATTGCACAAGATATATGCTGAAAAAGCCCCCCCAAAAAAGAAGAAAGATAAAAAAAAAGGTTAAATAATTTTTTTTTTACAAAAATATGTGCATATAAACTTACATGTACCAATCTACATGCTATGTTTACAGAGGATACGAGACTTCACTGTGGCTGTAGTTGGTGTGGGTGGAGTGGGCAGTGTTACAGCAGAGATGTTGACAAGATGTGGTATAGGCAAGGTGAGTTCTGCATGCACATTTCTGTTGAAGCTGCATCAAATCACAATCACACGATATCAAATAATATGTATGAAAGTCTTCACCAAATTATCTGAAATTCATATTATTTTGATGATTCTACAAATTACTATATGTTAGTATTTAGCCAAAAATAATTGATTAATTTTTTGGTTTTCAATGATCAGCTTTGATTGAACCAATAATACTGTGATCAATCCTTGCTAGAACTGAAGTACACTAAATACTATAGGCTGGAAATCTACACACTTCAGGGCTGCACAAATTAAAATCTGCGAAACCTAAATATGGGTTATGCCAGGTTTTCTTGGGCAACCGTTTCACCCTAGCATAACCCATTCCAATGTTGGATATATGTACAGCTCATCTCCAGGCGAACAGAAAATGGGTTACCAGAAAACTGTTTTGCACAACCTTGCGTAAACTAAAAAATAAGGCAATTTGTGCAGCCCTGTACGGTACTTTCATGACTTTGAAGATGAATTAGTACTTGTTTTAATCAACACTCATTGATAGGTGGAATACAGCAGTTCTCAGATCATGTTCTTGGGTAACTGCATGCATACATTTGAAGGTTTCTGTAGTACTAGCTACATTTGTCACAAGAGAATTTTTTTATGTTTGTGTAAAATTGGAATTACATGCAGATGTTCATACATGTATGTGAAAATGATACACTCAATCATTATCCTGTTGATGGACGGTTTTATTTAATGTTTTACCAACATGGGCATTCATGAGCATTCCTGAGATATCCTCGTTGTCAAGATCAAATGTGATTATAGACTAAAGTACAATCACTGTCTGTTTTAAAGATTTTGAGATATGGTGCAATAATCCATGTATAATTGACCCTTATGTTGGTGACCTCAAAACCACCACTGTCTAGCTATATCACTTTCAATTTTGAATCAGGTCTCGCATATAAGATCACAATTTTCAGTGCTACTCCACTGAGACTTAACACAGAGCCACATCTCTATGTCAGTGGACTCCTTTCAGACAGTAGAAATGGGCATCAGTCAATGTATTAAATGGTGTTATAGGTCTATCTGACATTACACGCCATATTTAGGCCAAGCGGACAGATTAGAGCCTGTGTAGCCGATTCTACATGCTAGATAATTTTCAAGAAAATTAACCAAAAAATTCTCAGTCAAAAAAGGGCAAAAATCTTAAATGAAATTTCGAGGTCTCACTTTTTAACTGCAATAGTTCATTATCAACCAAATGCATGCATCTACATACTCATTACTATATGCTAATACATGTGGTTCAGTGTTACAAGAATGTAAATTTGTGGAAACTTATGCTTTGTTTGTTGAAAATGGTTGCAATGTCAGTTTCTTTAATGTCAGTGTCTTTAATTCATCTTGAGGTCCAAAGGTCAAGGTCACTGTGGTTTAAAAATTAGTAAATCGTTGAAATTTGTTCTGTTTATAGTATAAGTACAGTTCGGAGAAGTGGATTGTTATGTCAAAGAAAAAACCTATTGATTTTATCCCTCAGCCAATTTTGGCTGAATTGTCTGCTTGGTCCATCCGTCTGTCTGTTCGTCTGGTTTGTTAACATCATATCTCTTGAATGATTATAGCCAGTCTTTCTGAATTGCAACTTGTGATGGGTCAGAAGCCTAGTGAACATGACTGATCTTGACCTATTTTATCTAGGTCAAATTTTAGTACTGGTTATAACTTCAGAAGGATGAGGTTTTAAGCTCCCCAAATTTATAGTAAATATGTAACTGGTGATTGACTAGGAGCCTTTCTAGTTAACTGACATTGATCTACTTTATCAAGGTCAAATTTTAATCATGGCAGTATCCTGAGGAATCATGGATCAGCTCTTCAAATTTAGACTACAATAAATGTGGAACTGGTGATTAATTAGCCTATTCAAGTTGACTGACTGACCTTGACCTATTTCATCAAGGTCAAATTCTAGTTAATATAATATGTTTTAAAGGCTTATACTTAGGGATACACAGGCGTATATTGAAGCCACAAGTCTCTTGTTATATACTGGCTAAAATTAAATAAAAATGTCATTTTCTTTCAATATTCCTGTAGCTCTGTTAATTAATGTATGGTGTGAATAAGAGCCTCAAGTTTTAGTTGGCTGTTCGAGGACAAATTGAAGAGAAAAGCAAACATTTTTTTGTAGATGTCCATTTTGTTTAATGTCACTTCACCAAACTTTAAGTTGAACATCCTAACATACAAATTACTATCAAAACCTGTTTGTCATTGATCAAGGTATCATACTATTGTATGGACCAACAGATTAATGGCCTGTGTGCATATCTGTAGTCCAAATATTCAGTTAAATCACAATCTAATTAAAATTAAATCCTATCTGCTCCCCATTTGGATACTGTCGCTTGTAGAATCTAACAGGCTTGCAGTAACTCGCATGTTAACCAATCCCGAGAAGGCTTCATAGTGCTTTGAAGGGAACATTGACAAAGAATTTTTGGTTGGCTCAGCTGAATTAGCCGGGTCCTACATTGTAGCACCATAATACGGGTTAAATATATGGACTGATCTTTGGGGTAAATGGACACAGTGAACCTATCTCCCCACCCCGACCGCAAATGGATAAGTCCAGATGCAATCATGATGTCATAATGCTATTAAATATCCATGGTAATGGCTCTCAGAACATCAAATTCAATTGAAATATGTAAGATCCTATATAGCGACATGTATGATTGGGGAGCATTGATAGGATATTAATTTATTAAGATTGGTTAGGTCAATGAAAACCTGTCAAAATATTTACAACATAGTTACCATGGAAGTACCCAGTTTCATTCTTGGATAACTACATGTATGTTGAAATATGTGCAAAACTAGGATTACACATTTAGCTTCCTGGATAACCTTAATGCTCAGGGTAAATGGTACAGTCATAGTTTGGCATTTGTATTTGGCATTTGCATAATGACATCATCTGATCAAGTTTGTTCTATTTTTATCCATGTTACAGCTTCTCCTGTTTGACTATGATAAAGTAGAGTTGGCTAACATGAACAGATTATTCTACCAACCTCATCAGGCTGGACTCAGTAAGGTGGAAGCTGCAGAAAGGACATTGAAGTAAGTTTATGCTCAATCCATTAAAGTGACATCTTCACAAACCAAATAAGTTAATATGCTCCAGTCAATAAGGTGGCATCTTCACAAACCAAGTAAGTTTATGCTCAAGCCATTAAAGTGACATCGTCACAAACCAAGTAAGTTAATATGCCCCAGTCAATAAGGTGGCATCTTCACAAACCAAGTAAGTTTATGCCCAAGTCAGTTAAAGGTGTCCATCTTCACAAATCAAGTCAATTTCTAAGCTCACACTTTGGACTGGCCTTCATAGATTAGCCCACTGGTTGTCCTCAATGGACGGTTGTATATTTCTAAATAGACACCAAACATTTGCCAGATATCATTACCCTTTGAATTTCAGAATTTGTATTTGGCAACTGTTACCATGATGATTTGCCCTTAATATGGATAGCTTTGGGACCTAGCTGACAGAAGTCCCAGCATCTCATACCACAGATGATCAGACCCAGGAAACAATTCCACGCATAAGTACCTCAGTTTCATGTCCATCAATCTTATTTCCCGGTGCTCAAATCCAATTCCGTGTACATGGACCAGAACTCCTGGCGCTCGTGAAGTATTCCATGGGCGCGGACAAAGTTCCATAGACTGTTCTTCCCTGAAGTTAGTATATTGGTGAAAAATTGTCCGAGTGCATGGAACTTTTTACGCGGGTGTGGAATACTTTATGAGCACAAAGAATGGATGGGGCGAGCACCAGGATTTTTGGTCCATGTATGCGGAATACCGCCCTGAGCACAGAGAAATAGATGGATGGACAAGGAACTGAGGTGTGCTGTGGGGCATGGAATTATTTCCTAGGCCTGATGATATAACGATTACTTTTTCGGGACATTTTATCGTGCATTGTGGTCTAGTTTTCTCAGCTGTGGATGAGCAGTGATGCAAACAATGGTGGCAACTAGACCACAATGTACCATCAGATAGCTGGAAAATGTAATTACGATATCCCCTGCGGGTGACCTGTCCCTATCATCGGATAACACTGGGACCTGTCAGAACTCCCTAGCAACTGTTGCCATGGTGACCTGCTGTAGTGGCTGTGCATATGTAGAGACTTGCTCAATGTCCAATGTAACTGTTATCATAGTAACGGTATGTATTTTTTGTTTTTCAGGGAGATTAACCCAGATGTAGAATTTGAGATACACAATTACAACATAACAACAATGGATAACTTCTCACATTTCATGGATAGAATCCAGTAAGTTTAATCCAGTATATTTGCACTATAATTATTTGTGCGGATCTCAGCTAGGCGCTGCTAAAGAGAATAAAGAAGAGCCTGTATATTTGCACTGCTGCGGTTCGTATCAATTCACTTTGCCCTATCTAGCAATCAAGGATGATATTTGTAACTGGTGATAGCCGACATATTTTCATGTAATATTTACCAAATTATACATTATTCTATGCATAATGACAGTTTCTTTGAATAGTATGTACGTACTTGTATTCTACAAGCCCCCAAAAAATTATTCGTCTCTGCCCTTAATTTACAGAGTTATGACCCTTTTGTGTATTAATCTGCATGTGATTTTGTGATATATATTCTTGAATGTAGCTGTTTTATATGCAGAATTGATGATATTTTCTAAAAAGGACAATTCTGGATGATGAGTATAGCCATATTTCGCACATTCTTGGCATATTCCTCAATTGCTATGGGGAAGCCGAGGGGTTTATGAGTTTCACCCTCATGTTTTAGTTCAATTTATTTTAGAACCTGGTTGGTATTGGCACAAATTATACTATATAGAAGCCAATTCTCTAAAATATTCTACCTATTTTCAGCTCTGATCGTTCAAAAATGTTGGCAGTTGGATTGCTCTTCAAGATGTTGTCAAATGAAAATGTCATTATGTCTACATTTTTAATTGATTGAATTAATAGGCATGTTTCAAAGTAGCGAAGTGTGAAACCACCTCTTATTACATGTATGTTTTCTCTCGTAGGAAAGGTGACTTGTCAGGAACAGGGCCTGTTGATTTAGTATTGAGCTGTGTGGACAACTTTGAGGCCAGGATGGCAATTAACACTGTAAGTTAATTAATTCAATTATTTTGTGAGTGAGCATACATATCGTATGGTGTGAATATCATTGTCATAAATTCCAAAGTCAGGGAGGTATACAGACTTTACTTTTCATCAAAATTTATGAGAATCCAAACAGATTCTCACATCTTAATCTACAGGAATCAGTGGGAATATAGAGTTATCATTTCCATACAGTTTGCTGAAATTGTACTGAATTATAATCTGTGGGATTTCTGATAGGAATCGGATCCCCGTGGAAAAGCAAGCTATGTCCATGTATCAGGCTCTATGTACAGTATATGTACTATTTACTCTTGCTTCTTTAATATTGTGATTAGTATATTATTTTGACGTCTACTGAAAGTTTAGGCTTCAGTGTAGGATGTGGGTTGGAGGTGCGGAACCCCCCCCCAATTTCCTTTCCCACTCATCAGATATAGTGTATGACCTATATAGACAGGGGGCAATGTTATAAGTCCTATCTTAGATAGCACTAGTCCAACATTTAATATGGCTGGTATAGAGTTCAGCCCCCACTTTCAAATGTACTCCGCAGCTCCTGATAAATAATGCCTGACAGTTGGTTAAATACATCAAATTGTGCGAATCCAAGCCTCAAAAATCCAAGATTTTCTAAGAAACATAACTCGCGAGAATCTCCAGAGTTCACTAGATTAGAGTACTGCACATGAAACTTGAATTTCTCATTGAAAAATTTGATTGATCTCGTTACATATCACTAGATGTCTATTATATGTATGGAGCTTCAGCCAGTTGGAGGCACATGTGGCTTTTTGGCTCGTGAGCTCTTCAAATATTGGAAATTTCATAGTTACATTCCTACAGAATCTAACAATTTCAATCGATGTTCATGAAATTAGCTTACTGAGGAGAAAATATCTCCTATCTTGGCATAGGTGATATGAACTAACAAAACAAGATGTCCAGCTTGAAGTTACTTGCAGGTAATGTCCCACTTGTCCCACTTTTTTCAGAATTTGTCCCACTTTTCAGGGATTTTGCTTGTCAAAAATACAGAAAAAAATGCCCAATAAGAGAAAATTTTCTTAACTAAGTCCCACTTTTTTCAGAATTTGTCCCACTTTTCAGGGATTTTGCTTGTCAAAAATACAGAAAAAAATGCCCAATAAGAGAAAATTTTCTTAACTAAGTGCATCATACACGGAGTATTGATATACCACGTGGTCTTACAGTGTAACTGACGGTCAACATAAAAGGAGTGGGTAGGAAAGCATATATCACAGATCGACAACTGTCTGACATCATGCCATGACAAACAAAGTTTCAACCAAATTGGCTCAAGATCAGGGATAAAAATGACAATATTTCATGTAATGTTAATCACTTACACATTCACATAATAATTGTGTATATATTCACAACATTTTGTCCTACTTTTTTTTTTGAAAATGTCCTACTGCTATGAAAAACCCCAGTGGGAAGCAGGCTATTGACATTTTGATGCAAAACAATTCTGGGACCATGTAGTTACTGCCACTGTGGTCGTATATCAGGTCACTAGCCTCACACCGCTGAACCGGCATGAGTTCCTCTGCCCTGCTGGTGCATGTGTGAAAGTTTGTCGGTAAATGATGGGTGGTGTTCCTCTCCGGGTATTTCGGCTTCCTCCACCATTCAAACGGTTCATACTTTATGTAAGAATCATGAGACAATGCATACAATAGCCAAGTGTGGGGATACAATGGCCAAGTCTGGGGACAACAATGTGTCTAGACATGTGCCTTTTCAATGACACAAAGACCCAGACAATAGTTCCTACGTGAAGTTTCGACCATTCAAACTGACTGTCACCATATGAGTGAAATAACCTTGAGTGTGACAATGATCCAAATCCACTCCCCCCCCCCCCCCATATACCAGGACAAACAGGCCCACACAAATGGAAATTCCCATGTAGATGGAGGAGGGCGAGATGGGGGAGGGCGAGATGACTTAGGACCTGGGCAAATACCCTTACCCTGGCCCACTTCCTGTGGAAGTGAAAATGATACAATGAATATGATACAAGTAAATGTTGTACATGTACTGATTATCACATTGACTTCATTGTCTTATCTTTGAATAGTTGATGAATGCATAGTCATGTTTACTTCTTCTCTCAGGCCTGTAATGAACTTGGACAGAAGTGGATAGAGTCTGGAGTCAGTGAGAATGCTGTGTCTGGTCATATACAGTTTATCATTCCTGGAGAAACCTCCTGCTTTGCCGTGAGTACTAAATTGATATTTATAGAAACTCTAAGAAATATCTTCCACTTTTAAAATACTTCATTGGTAGGGTCAAAGTTTAAAAAAAGGGTTTCATTAGTTGATTGGTCTGTGAACAATTCAGCCAATCAAAGCCCAGAGATACATATTCTTCAGAACTGTATGATTGTATCCAACCAATGATTTGTCCTGTTAAATCTTTTGTTATACTAGTACTAGTGTGCTTCACCCGTGGTTAATGTGCTCCACCCCAGGTGATACCATACTCTCCAGGTTTTGTTTATTTCTGCAGTGCGCTCCACCGCTGGTTGTTGCCACAAAAACAGATGAGAAAACATTAAAACGTGACGGAGTTTGTGCTGCCAGTCTTCCAACAACAATGGCTGTTATCGCAGGATTCTTGGTGCAGAATACTTTAAAGTGAGTGATAATACAATCTAACCTCTCCATAAACATGTTATTGTCAACCAAATTTGATATGTTTTATTGATTTTCAGCTCAATGAAAGCGTAGTAATAATGTGCATTGGTCATGTTTGTTAATTTGAAGACACCATAGTTTCCGCCATATTTATAACGGAATCAGTGCCGTGCCATTATGAGGCACCTTTCAGCGAGGCTACAACATAATAATTATTTGTTCCTCATCACCTTCATCAGCTAATCATAGAGAATTTCTGTTCCATACTTTTTATTTACAACTCACAGATATTTCATTCATAACACCAAATAAGAAATACATTATTCAATTTATAAATGTTGTGTTTAATCAAAGTTATGAAAGATATAATGTTCTAATGTTGATAATAGTCAGAATGAGCTGTACAAATTCATACTCCATTCTTACAAGATTCACCTGTGAGAAAGTTATAGACTGATCAAAAGATGAACTATTTCATATTTTATGTTAATGAAGTCTTTAGTTCAGTTAACATATTTTTGTTAATTAATTTTTCAGATATCTTCTCCAGTTTGGAGATGTGTCCTACTATCTGGGGTATAACGCCTTACAAGATTTTTTCCCCTCTATGACCATGAAACCTAATCCTCAATGTGATGATAGATACTGCAGGAAACAACAGACAGAGTATAAGGTACTAATTAATTCATTTTGTATTACTTGCATTACTAACTCACTTCCCTGCTGAGTATTATCAAACTACATAAAGTAAGGTCAACTAAATTAGTGCGGATTTCCAATACTGGTGCCAAGATTCTAGGAGGTTTATATACCGTTGGTGCTCAACTAAATTAGTGATGAATTCCCCACTTTTTGGGAGCACAGTGTTATAAGTCCTCTCTCGGATAGCACCAGTCCAACATTTAACATGGCCGGTATAGAGTTCAGCCCCCCAACTTTCAAATGTGCTCCATGGCTCCTGATCGGTGCTCAACTAGATTAGTGAGGGATTCCAATACTGGTGCCAAGATTCTAAAAGGTTTATATAACATCGGTGCTCAACTAAATTAGTGAGGGATTCCAATACTGGTGTCAAGATTCCAGAAGATTCATATAACATTGGTGCTCAACTAAATTAGTGAGGAATTCCAATATCTAGATTCTAGAAGGTTTATATAACTTTGGTGTTCAACTAAATTAGTGAGGGATTCCAATGCTGGTGCCAAGATTTCAGAAGGTTCATATAACATCGGTGCTCAACTTAATTAGTGAGGTTTCAGTACTGGTGCCAAGATTCCAGAAGGTTTATATAACATTCATCATCAACTAAATTAGGGAGGGATTCCAATATTGGTGCCAAGATTCTAGAAGGTTTATATAACTTTGGTGCTCAACTAACTTAGTGAGCGATTCGAATACTGGTGCCAAGATTTCAGAAGGCTCATGTAACATCTGTGCTCAACTAAATTAGTGAGGTATTCCAATACAGGTGCCAAGATTCTAGAAGGTTTATATAACATTCATGCTCAACTAAATTAGTGAGGGATTCCAATATTGGTGCCAAGATTCCATAAGGTTTATATAACATTCATGCTCAACTAAATTAGTGAGGGATTCCAATATTGGTGCCAAGATTCCATAAGGTTTATATAACATTCATGCTCAACTAAATTAGTGAGAAATTCCAATATTTGTGCCAAGGGGCTCCCGGGGATTGACCTGGGGTGGCATTGTGCACACTCCAGGTCATGGTAAGAATAGTCCTCAGCTTCTCAGAGAGCTTGTCACAAGAGGCGACTAACTGAGGCACCTATGGGGTTCCCGGGTGCGAAAAGCAATAGGACCCCACCTGTGTGGTTTCTGTTGTGAAAAAGGAATAGGAACCAACGTCGTGATATGACTGAATTTGATAGTGTTGAAAGCGACGTTAAGTCATATTCACTCACTTACTCACCCCCAAGATTCCAGAAGGTTTATATAACATTGGTGCTCAACTAAACTAGAGAGGGATTCCAATACTGGTGCCAAGATTCCCGAAGTTCACTGTATAAAATTGGTGCTTAACTAAATTAGTGAGGAATTCCAATACTGGTGACAAAATTCCATAAGGTTTATATAACAATAGTGCTCAACTAAATTAGTGAGGGATTCCAATATTGGTGCCAGGATTCCAGAAGGTTTATATAACATTGGTGCTCAACTAAATTTGTGAGGAATTCCAATACTTGTGCCAAGGGGCTCCCAGGGATTGACCTGGGGTGTCATTGTGCACACTCCAGGTCATGGTAAGAATAGGCCTCAGCTTCTCAGAGAGCTTGTCACAAGAGGCGACTAACCGAGGCACCTATGGGGTTCCCGGGTGCGAAAAGCAATAGGACCCCACCTGTGTGGTTTCTGTTGTGAAAAAGGAATAGGAACCAACGTCGTGATATGACTGAATTTGATAGTGTTGAAAGCGACGTTAAGTCATATTCACTCACTTACTCACCCCCAAGATTCCAGAAGGTTTATATAACATTGGTGCTCAACTAAACTAGAGAGGGATTCCAATACTGGTGCCAAGATTCCCGAAGTTCACTGTATAAAATTGGTGCTTAACTAAATTAGTGAGGAATTCCAATACTGGTGACAAAATTCCATAAGGTTTATATAACAATAGTGCTCAACTAAATTAGTGAGGGATTCCAATATTGGTGCCAGGATTCCAGAAGGTTTATATAACATTGGTGCTCAACTAAATTTGTGAGGAATTCCAATACTTGTGCCAAGGGGCTCCCAGGGATTGACCTGGGGTGTCATTGTGCACACTCCAGGTCATGGTAAGAATAGGCCTCAGCTTCTCAGAGAGCTTGTCACAAGAGGCGACTAACCGAGGCACCTATGGGGTTCCCGGGTGCGAAAAGCAATAGGACCCCACCTGTGTGGTTTCTGTTGTGAAAAAGGAATAGGAACCAACGTCGTGATATGACTGAATTTGATAGTGTTGAAAGCGACGTTAAGTCATATTCACTCACTTATATAAAATCGGTGCTCAACTAAATTAGTGAGGGATTCCAATACCAGTGCCAAGATTCCAGAAGGTTTATATAACATTGGTGCTCAACTAAATAAGTGAGGAATTCCAATACTGGTGCCAAGATTCTAAAGGCTTATAACATTGGTGCTCAACTAAACTAGAGAGGGATTCCAATACTGGTGCCAAGATTCTAAAGGCTTATAACATTGGTGCTCAACTAAACTAGAGAGGGATTCCAATACTGGTGCCAAGATTCCCGAAGTTCACTATATAAAATTGGTGCTTAACTAAATTAGTGAGGAATTCCAATACTGGTGCCAAAATTTCATAAGGTTTATATAACAATAGTGCTCAACTAAATTAGTAAGGGATTCCAATATTGGTGCCAAGATTCTAAGAGGTTTATATAACATCGGTGCTCAACTAAATTAGTGAGGGATTCCAATACTGGTGCCAAGATTCCAGAAGGTTTGTATAACATTGATGCTCAACTAAATAAGTGAGAGATTCCTATATTGGTGCCAAGATCCAGAAGGTTTATATAACATTGATGCTCAACTAAATTAGTGAGGGATTCCAATATTGGTGCCAAGATTCTACGAGGTTTATATAAAATCGGTGCTCAACTAAATTAGTGAGGGATTCCAATACTGGTGTCAAGATTCCAGAAGATTTATATAACATTGGTGCTCAACTAAATTAGTGAGGGATTCCAATACTGGTGCCAAGATTCCAGAAGGTTTGTATAACATTGATGCTCAACTAAATAAGTGAGAGATTCCTATATTGGTGCCAAGATCCAGAAGGTTTATATAACATTGATGCTCAACTAAATTAGTGAGGGATTCCAATACTGGTGTCAAGATTCCAGAAGGTTTGTATAACATTGATGCTCAACTAAATAAGTGAGAGATTCCAATACTGGTGCCAAGATCCAGAAGGTTTATATAACATTGATGCTCAACTAAATTAGTGAGGGATTCCAATATTGGTGCCAAGATTCTAGGAGGTTTATACAAAATCAGTGCTCAACTAAATTAGTGAAGATTCCATTACCTGTGCCAAGATTCCAGAAGTCACTCTATAAAATTGGTGCTTAACTAAATTAATGAGGAATTCCAATACCGGTGTGAAGATTTCAGAAGGTTTTATATATAACACTGGTGCTCAACTAAATTAGTGAGGGATTCCAATATTGGTGCCAAGATTCTAGGAGGTTTATATAACATCAGTGCTCAACTAAATTAGTGAGGGATTTCAATACCGGTGCCAAGATTCCAGAAGTTGACTATCTAAAATTGATGCTTAACTAAATTAGTGGGGGATTCCAGTACTGGTGCCAAGATTCCAGAAGGTTTATATAACATTGGTGGGGCCATGATTGCAATATATGAAGCAGTCCAGTACTAGAGCACAGCTCATAGAGAATGTATTCCATAATATCGATAGCTGTCACTCACATATTTGCCTTGTAAGTACAGCTCCCAATCTTTGAGTTTTTTTGGCATTACTCAATGCTCCAGATCTGTAACCTTGCAATGTAGTAGATTCCATATATGCAATATGCACAAAGAGAAGTCAAGGCACACCAGGAGGTCATAGACCATGATAACGAGCTATCGAACTGACTTCCAGTCCACTCCAATGACAGCAAGCTATTTGATCGTCTTTCAGCCCACTCCCATGATGGTGAACTAGGTGATTGTCTTTCAGCCCACTCCCATGATGGTGAACTAGGTGATTGCCTTTCAGCCCACTCCCATGATGGTGAACTAGGTTGATTGCCTTTCAGCCCACTCTCATGATGGTGAACTAGGTGATTGCCTTTCAGCCCACTCCCATGATGGTGAACTAGGTGATTGCCTTTCAGCCCACTCTCATGATGAGCTAGGTGATTGCCTTTCAGTTCACTTCCATGATGGTGAACTAGGTGATTGCCTTTCAGCCCACTCCCATGATGGTGAACTAGGTGATTGCCTTTCAGCCCATTCCCATGATGGTGAACTAGGTGGTTGCCTTTCAGCCCACTCCCATGATGGTGAACTAGGTGATTGCCTTTCAGCCCACTCCCATGATGGTGAACTAGGTGATTGCCTTTCAGCCCACTCCCATGATGGTGAACTAGGTGATTGCCTTTCAGCCCACTCCCATGATGGTGAACTAGGTGATTGCCTTTCAGCCCACTCCCATGATGGTGAACTAGATGATTGCCTTTCAGTTCACTTCCATGATGGTGAACTAGGTGATTGCCTTTCATCCCAATCCCATGATGGTGAACTAGGTGATTGCCTTTCAGCTCACGCCCATGATGGTGAACTTGGTGATTGCCTTTCAGCTCACGCCCTTGACAGCGAGCTATCTGATTGTCTCCTCACGTACTCCATGACAGTCATCTATCTGATTGCCTTCCAACCCACTCCCACAACAGCGAGCTATCTGATTGTCTCCTCACCCACTCCCATGACAAGTCATCTATCTGATTGCCTTCAAGCCCACTCCCACAACAGCGAGCTATCTGACTGCCTTCTAGCCCACTCCCATCATGGGGGGCTGTGTGATTGCCTACCAGCCCATCCCAGAGAGCCATATGATTGCCTTCCAGCCCACTCCCATGACATCGAGCTATCTGATTGCTTTCCAGCCCACTCCCATCATGGGGAGCCATCTGACTGCCCTCCAGCCCACTCCCATGACATCGAGCCATCTGACTGCCTTCCAGCCCACTCCGATAATGGGAAGCTGTGGGATTGCCTTCCAGCCCACTCCTATGAAAGCAAATTATATGATTGCCTTCTAGCCCACTCGTGTGCAATAAGCCATGTTCCTATGCTACCTTGAGGAGATTCGATACAATTTGATAATATACGTCATTTGCCCGAAGGGTATTGTCGTCATCAGCGTTGTCTGTCTGTTGTTCTGTCTATCTGTCTGTCCACAAGATAATTCAATAGACTTCAGGTCCAGTCAAGTGTGGTATAAATTTTGAAAATGTAGATACAATCCTGAATGAAAAAATATTGTAACGGTCAATCAGGTATACATAGTATTAATTTGGAAAAATTTTGCCATTTTGTTTTGTTCTTTATGATACAAGTTTCTGACAGCATTGGATCTGTGACATTGCAGTAAAATGCATCCCTTGTAATTCCTATTCGTATTGTGCACTGTCCTCAGCGTTCTATAGGGTGGATGGAGGGTGTCTGGTTCCATGCTGCTTGCTGCTTCGAAGATTTCTTCATTGAAGCAGCAGAAACGCAACTTGGCTGGGTGGTGCTTAGTTGGTTCATCGCGATATAGCTGAAATATTGTTGAAAGTGACGTTAAATTCTATTCACTCACTCACTCACTCACTCATTCATACAGTTGACAATGTTCTTTAATGTTTTCCAGAAAAGAGAAGCTGCAAATCCCAAAGTTGAGAAAGTGGAGGAGAAAGTAGAAGAAATAATTCACGATGAAAATTCTTGGGGTAAGTCAGATCTGTAATTGATGCTAAATTGATGCTAGATGCTAATAGTACATGATGACACTAGACCCAGAGCTGTTCAATCGAGTAATATGACGGCTCTAGACCCAGAGCTGTTCAATCAGAGTACCTGATGGTTCTAGACCCGGAGCTGTTCAGTCTGAGTACATCACAGCTCTAGATCCGGAGCTGTTCAGTCTGAGTACCTGATGGCTCTAGACCCAGAGCTGAGTGTGAGTACATAAGAGCTCCAGACCCAGAGCTGTTCAGTCTGAGTATATGACTGCCCTAGGCCTGGAGCTGTTCAGTCTGAGTATACATGATGGCTATAGACCCAGAGCTGTTCAGTCTGAGTATACATGATGGCTGTAGACCCAGAGCTGTTCAGTGTGAGTACATAATGGCTCTGGTTTCAGAGCTGTTCAGTCTGAGTATATGACTGCTCCAGACTCAGAGCTGTTCAGTCTGAGTATATGACTGCTCCAGACCCAGAGCTGTTCAGTCTGAGTATATGACTGCTCTAGACCCAGAGCTGGTCAGTCTGAGTATATGACTGCTCTAGACCCAGAGCTGTTCAGTCTGAGTATATGACTGCTCTGGATCCAGAGCTGTTCAGTCTGAGTATATGACTGCTCCAGACCCAGAGCTGTTCAGTCTGAGTATATGACTGCTCTAGACCCAGAGCTGTTCAGTCTGAGTATATGACTGCTCCAGACCCAGAGCTGTTCAGTCTGAGTATATGACTGCTGTAGACCCAGAGCTGTTCAGTCTGGGTATATGACTGCTGTAGACCCAGAGCTGTTCAGTCTGAGTATATGACTGCTCTAGACCCAGAGCTGTTCAGTCTGAGTATATGAATGCTCTAGACCCAGAGCTGTTCAGTCTGAGTATATGAATGCTCTAGACCCAGAGCTGTTCATTCTGAGTATATGAATGCTCTAGACCCAGAGCTGTTCATTCTGAGTATATGAATGCTCTAGACCCAGAGCTCTTCAGTCTGAGTATATGAATGCTCTAGACCCAGAGCTGTTCAGTCTGAGTATATGACTGCTCTAGACCCAGAGCTGTTCATTCTGAGTATATGAATGCTCTAGACCCAGAGCTGTTCAGTCTGAGTATATGAATGCTCTAGACCCAGAGCTGTTCATTCTGAGTATATGAATGCTCTAGACCCAGAGCTGTTCATTCTGAGTATATGAATGCTCTAGACCCAGAGCTCTTCAGTCTGAGTATATGAATGCTCTAGACCCAGAGCTGTTCAGTCTGAGTATATGACTGCTCTAGACCCAGAGCTGTTCATTCTGAGTATATGAATGCTCTAGACCCAGAGCTGTTCAGTCTGAGTATATGAATGCTCTAGACCCAGAGCTGTTCATTCTGAGTATATGAATGCTCTAGACCCAGAGCTGTTCAGTCTGATTATATGAATGCTCTAGACCCAGAGCTGTTCAGTCTGAGTATATGACTGCTCCAGACCCAGAGCTGTTCAGTCTGAGTATCAGGCCTGGCCTTTTGAGGAGCGCAATCGCGCTCCATCACGCTCCTAATTTTCTTTTGAGGAGCGTCATTTTTTGCGCACCTCGGCTTGTCAGTCTGTTGTTGTTGTAATACCATCAAGCACTGTTGTTGGGCTGTGCAATAGGAAAAGCTTTTGATATAATGCCTGCCTCACCTTATGACTTTCCAAGAATAGATTCCCAGTCTTTCCCTGCCTTTATTTAATCAAAGTTTACTTTAATAAGCAAAGTAGATCCTGCAAGATTTCCCGTTTTTCTGGATGAAAATGCACATGTTACTTTTCTACCTTTTTCACAAAAGAGTTCCAATCAACTCAGGGACAGACTTGTACTCAACTAACAAGGTGTTAACACACTTGCTCTTCATTGTGAGCATTTAGTGGACTATCTATTGACCAAACCTGTATAAATATATTTGTGAACAGCTTATTTCTTTACAAACTTCAACAAAAATATTGTTTTATCATTGCAAAGTATTTTACTTTATCATTGATATAACTTGTGAATAACTGTTTTATACAGAAAAGCAGGGTGCCTGCTACTAAGTTGTAAATTTTCTGTTTCCTATTTACAGGGGTAAAAGCGTTCGGTGTCCGGTTATTTTCGTTTAGTTTGACCTAACGAAACGCGAACGGAACGAAATGTAAACGCGTTTCAAACGCTTACCAAACGATTATAGTAAACGAAACGCTTTCAATATCGCTTAATTTTTATTTTATCAAAACGCGTTTCCCTCGTCAAACGCGTTTGCTCTGATCGAAACGCGTTTATAAACGCGTTTGTGAATGCGTTTTATAAACGCGTTTCGAACGGGTTTCTCTTTTCGTTCGACTTTGTGCAAATTTGTGTTTTTATTTTGCAAGCCAGGCCAGGAAGTCCACGTGTCAGGGCTTTCCCCAGCCGCTATTATAATCCCTGTGCTATAAATATATGTGGCATAGCCTTTAATATACAAGGGTAAACACGTTCTGTGTCCGGTAATTCGTTTCGTTTATATATTGCGCTAAGATTAAATCTTTTCGTTCACCAAGCGAAACAATATATGTCTTCCCGTACCAAGCGAAATGATTAGTCAGGCATGTGATACTGAGCCGAAAAAGCGTTTCGCCTGACCTTGACTCCATGCAGCTTTTGACCAACACTCAGTCGCCGAACCGTTGTACAAAGATTAAAAAAACAGACCAAATAATATTCTCGCCCGATGAAGCAACCGTGGTGTGGACGGTAATGAAAATTTAACAACAACAACAACAACAATAAAACGCGTTACGAAACGCGTTTCCAAAACGCATTTCAAACGCAAGCTTAAATCTTTTCGTTCACCAAGCGAAGACATATTTGTCTTCCCGTACCAAGCGAAATTAGTCAGGCGTGTGATACCGAACCGAAAAAGCATTTCGTCTGACCTTGACTCCATGCGGGTTTTGATCAACACTCAGTCGCCGAACCAATGCACAAATGAAAAAAAACAGACCAAATAGTATTCTCGCCCGACGAAGCAACCGTGGTGTGGACGGTGATGCTTATTTAGCAACAACAACAATAAAACGCGTTCCGAAACGCGTTTCCAAAACGCGTTTCAAAACGCGTTTCAAACGCGTTCATAAACGCGTTCGTGAAACGCGTTTTAAGCGAAACGAAACGAAAGATAAATGAACATACCGATGATCAAACGCGTTTGCGAGGTATAAACGCGTTCTTTGAGAAGCAAACGAAACGAATACAAAACGCATTTAGAACGCTATTGAAACGCGTTTAAAACGATAATAGAACGATAATATACGTGAAAAACCGGACACCGAACGCTTTTACCCCTGTAATATAGAACTGCAGCTCTGGAGCTATGCTCCACAAACATTTAAATTTTAATTTATTTATTTTTTATAAAGTACGTGTCAATGAAATTTGTATTACTAGGATATAATGCATATCATTACACCAGAGCTGTTCAGTCTGAGTATATGACTGCTCCAGACCCAGAGCTGTTCAGTCTGAGTATATGACTACTCCAGACCCAGAGCTGTTCAGCCTGAGTATATGACTGCTCCAGACCCAGAGCTGTTCAGTCTGAGTATATGACTGCTCCAGACCCAGAGCTGTTCAGTCTGAGTATATGACTGCTCCAGACCCAGAGCTGTTCAGCCTGAGTATATGACTGCTCCAGACCCAGAGCTGTTCAGTCTGAGTATATGACTGCTCTAGACCCAGAGCTGTTCAGTCTGAGTATATGACTGCTCCAGACCCAGAGCTGTTCATTCTGAGTATATGACAACTCTAGACCCAGAGCTGTTCAGTCTGAGTATATGACTGCTCTAGACCCAGAGCTGTTCATTCTGAGTATATGACTGCTCTAGACCCAGAGCTGTTCAGTCTGAGTATATGACGGCTCTAGACCCAGAGCTGTTCAGTCTGAGTATATGACAGCTCTAGACCCAGAGCTGTTCAGTCGGAGTATATGACTGCTCTAGACCCAGAGCTGTTCAGTCTGAGTATATGACTGCTCTAGACCCAGAGCTGTTCAGTCTGAGTATATGACTGCTCTAGACCCAGAGCTGTTCAGTCTGAGTATATGACTGCTCTAGATCCAGAGCTGTCCAATGTGAGTATATGACTGCTCCAGACCCAGAGCTGTTCAGTCTGAGTACATGCCTGCTCTAGACCCAGAGCTGTTCAGTCTGAGTATATGACTGCTCCAGACCCAGAGCTGTTCAGTCTGAGTATATGACTGCTCCAGACTCAGAGCTGTTCATTCTGAGTATATGACGGCTCTAGACCCAGAGCTGTTCAGTCTGAGTATATGACAGCTCTAGACCCAGAGCTGTTCAGTCGGAGTATATGACTGCTCTAGACCCAGAGCTGTTCAGTCTGAGTATATGACTGCTCTAGACCCAGAGCTGTCCAATGTGAGTATATGACTGCTCCAGACCCAGAGCTGTTCAGTCTGAGTACATGACTGCTCTAGACCCAGAGCTGTTCAGTCTGAGTATATGACTGCTCTGGATCCAGAGCTGTTCAGTCTGAGTATATGACTGCTCCAGACCCAGAGCTGTTCAGTCTGAGTATATGACTGCTCTAGACCCAGAGCTGTTCAGTCTGAGTATATGACTGCTCTAGACCCAAAGCTGTTCAGTCTGAGTATATGACGGCTCTAGACCCAGAGCTGTTCAGTCTGAGTATATGACAGCTCTAGACCCAGAGCTGTTCAGTCGGAGTATATGACTGCTCTAGACCCAGAGCTGTTCAGTCTGAGTATATGACTGCTCTAGACCCAGAGCTGTTCAGTCTGAGTATATGACTGCTCTAGACCCAGAGCTGTTCAGTCTGAGTATATGACTGCTCTAGACCCAGAGCTGTTCAGTGTGAGTATATGACTGCTCCAGACCCAGAGCTGTTCAGCCTGAGTATATGACTGCTCCAGACCCAGAGCTGTTCAGTGTGAGTATATGACTGCTCCAGACCCAGAGCTGTTCAGTCTGGAGTACCTGATGACTCTAGACCCAGAGCTGTTCAGCCTGAGTATATGACTGCTCCAGACCCAGAGCTGTTCAGTGTGAGTATATGACTGCTCCAGACCCAGAGCTGTTCAGTCTGAGTACATGACAGCTCTAGACCCAGAGCTTTTCAGTCTGAGTATATGATGGCTCTAGACCCAGAGCTGTTTAGTCCGAGTACATGATTGCTCTAGACTCAGAGCTGTTCAGTCTGAGTACATGATTGCTCTAGACCCAGAGCTGTTCAGTCTGAGTACATGACAGCTCTAGACCCAGAGCTGTTCAGTCTGAGTACCTGATGGCTCTAGATCCAGGGCTGTTCAGTCTGAGAACATGACAGCTCTAGACCCAGAGCTGTTCAGTCTGAGTACCTGATGGCTCTAGACCCAGGGCTGTTCAGTCTGAGTATATGACTGCTCTAGACCCAGAGTTTTTCAGTCTGAGTATATGACTGCTCCAGACCCAGAGCTTTTCAGTCTGAGTATATGACTGCTCTAGACCCAGAGCTGTTCGGTCTGAGTATATGACTGCTCTAGACCCAAAGCTGTTCAGTCTGAGTAATACGATGCCTCTAGACCCAGAGCTGTTCAGTCTGAGTATATGACTGCTCTAGACCCAGAGCTGTTCAGTCTGAGTATATGAATGCTCTAGACCCAGAGCTGTTCGGTCTGAGTATATGACTGCTCCAGACCCAGAGCTGTTCAGTCTGAGTATATGACTGCTCTAGACTCAGAGCTGTTCAGTCTGAGTATATGACTGCTCTAGACCCAGAGCTGTTCAGTCTGAGTATATGACTGCTCCAGACCCAGATCTGTTCAGTCTGAGTACATGACAGCTCTAGACCCAGAGCTGTTCAGTCTGAGTATATGACTGCTCTAGACCTAGAGCTGTTCAGTCTGAATACATGACTGCTCTAGACCCAGAGCTGTTCAGTCTGAGTATATGACTGCTCTAGACCCAAAGCTGTTCAGTCCGAGTACATGACTGCTCTAGACCCAGAGCTGTTCAGTCTGAGTATATGACTGCTCTAGACCAAAAGCTGTTCAATCGGAGTATATGAATGCTCTAGACCCAGAACTGTTCAGTCTGAGTACATGACAGCTCTAGACCCAGAGCTTTTCAGTGTGAGTATATGATGGCTCTAGCCCCAGAGCTGTTTAGTCTGAGTACATGATTGCTCTAGACTCAGAGCTGTTCAGTCTGAGTACATGACAGCTCTAGACCCAGAGCTGTTCAGTCTGAGTATATGACTGCTCTAGACCCAGAGCTGTTCAGTCTGAGTACATGACTGCTCCAGACCCAGAGCTGTTCAGTCTGAGTACATGACAGCTCTAGACCCAGAGCTGTTCAGTCTGAGTATATGACTGCTCCAGACCCAGATCTGTTCAGTCTGAGTACATGACAGCTCTAGACCCAGAGCTGTTCAGTCTGAGTATATGACTGCTCTAGACCCAGAGCTGTTCAGTCTGAGCACATGACTGCTCTAGACCCAGAGCTGTTCAGTCTGAGTATATGACTGCTCTAGACCCAGAGCTGTTCAGTCTGAGTATATGACTGCTCCAGACCCAGAGCTGTTCAGTCTGAGTATATGACTGCTCTAAACCCAGAGCTGTTCAGTCTGAGTATATGACTGCTCCAGACCCAGAGCTGTTCAGTCTGGAGTAACTGATGACTCTAGATCCAGGGCTGTTCAGTCGAGTACATAATAGCTTTAGACCCAGAGCTGTTCAGCCTGAGTATATGACTGCTCTGGGCCTGAAGCTGTTCAGTCTGAGAACATGACTGCTCTAGACCCAGAGCTGTTCAGTCTGAGTATATGACTGCTCTAGACCCAGAGCTGTTCAGTGTGAGTATATGACTGCTCCAGACCCAGAGCTGTTCAGTCTGAGTATATGACTGCTGTAGACCCAGAGTTGTTGAGCCTGAGTATATGACTGCTCTAGACCCAGAGCTGTTCAGTCTGAGTATATGACTGCTCCAGACCCAGAGCTGTTCAGTCTGAGTATATGACTGCTCTAGACACAGAGCTGTTCAGTCTGAGTATATGATGGCTCTAGACCCAGAGCTGTTCAGTCTAAGTATATGACTGCTCCAGACCCAGAGCTGTTCAGTCTGAGTATATGACTGCTCTAGACCCAGAGCTGTTCAGTCTGAGTATATGACTGCTCTAGACCCAGAGCTGTTCAGTCTGAGTATATGACTGCTCTAGATCCAGAGCTGTCCAATGTGAGTATATGACTGCTCCAGACCCAGAGCTGTTCAGTCTGAGTACATGCCTGCTCTAGACCCAGAGCTGTTCAGTCTGAGTATATGACTGCTCTAGACACAGAGCTGTTCAGTCTGAGTATATGATGGCTATAGACCCAGTGCTGTTCAGTCTGAGTATATGACTGCTCTAGACCCAGAGCTGTTCAGTCTGAGTATATGACTGCTCTAGACCCAGAGCTGTTCAGTCGGAGTATATGATGGCTCCAGACCCAGAGATGTTCAGTCTGAGTATATGACTGCTCTAGACACAGAGCTGTTCAGTCTGAGTATATGACTGCTCTAGACCCAGAGATGTTCAGTCTGAGTATATGACTGCTCTAGACACAGAGCTGTTCAGTCTGAGTATATGACTGCTCTAGACCCAGAGATGTTCAGTCTGAGTATATGACTGCTCTAGACCCAGAGCTGTTCAGTCTGAGTATATGACTGCTCTAGACCCAGAGCTGTTCAGTCTGAGTATATGACTGCTCCAGACCCAGAGATGTTCAGTCTGAGTATATGACTGCTCTAGACACAGAGCTGTTCAGTCTGAGTATATGATGGCTCTAGACCCAGAACTGTTTAGTCTGAGTACCTGATGGCTCTAGACCCGGAACTGTTTAGTCTGAGTACCTGATGGCTCTAGACCCAGAACTGTTTAGTCTGAGTACCTGATGGCTCTAGATCCAGAATTGTTTAGTCTGAGTACCTGATGGCTCTAGACCCAGAACCGTTTAGTCTGAATACCTGATGGTTCTAGACCCAGAGCTGTTCAGTCTGAGTCAATCAGCTATGCAACTGCTTAAACAATAGATGTTTTAATACATGAAATATCAATGATTTTGTCTTTTTGAATATTGTTATTGAATACCGGTATTGGTAACTCCAAAAAATGATGCCATTGTGAACAGTTTTATATTTCGACAATTCGAAGTCAATTTCAAGACAAATTAAAATTAACGTTTGTCTTGAAAATGACTTTGAATTCAGTCCAAATATACATGTGTAGACCATTCACAATGGCATCAATTTTCAGAACTCTTAATGGAAATAATTTTCAAGAAAAAGAATAATTAGCTGTCAGTGGGGATCAAACCCACGTCCCGTCTAATTTAACTTGTGCTTACCATTTGAGCCATGCCAGTTCTTAGATAATACCCTGTGAATCATCCCATTGAAGACAAATCCTTTCTCTCTCTCGATTCCAACTGACGGCTAAATTATTCTTTGTCTCAAACATTATTCCCATACATACAAATTGCTTCATGAGGGGCTATACTCCAATCCAAATTGCCATTTCTCAATCTTAATGTTCTTGAAACTCTTGTGTGGCCATCTTCGCATTTCCAAGTCGAACACTACATGTGTTGCCTTGGCTGAACATAACACATTATCTGATCAGAATACAGGTTTGGTGATGTCATAGCTATATAAATATTCCATGGTCCATATTAGGAGAAGTGCAATGTATGACCACTTTAGAATTCAAGTTTGATTGGCTATTCAAAGGAAATTAACATCAATACAACCACTACTTGCCATATCTGGAAAACCCACTGGCGGACATCAAAGAAACTCCTCACTGCACAGTGCTGGCAAGCTCCTATCTTGATTGGCTATACGACATCACATGTGTTTCGCGGTTTGAACAATTTACTCTATTCATTAGGTCAAGGTAAATGACGGAACGTCAGTGTAGTATTTAACTTGAAATGTGAAGATGTGTGGCATACATGGATGTCTTTTTGCAAATGTGCATTACAAAAAAATTGTCTATATTCAAATTATTGTTCAAAACTGTTCACAATTTGGTTGCTCTACAAGATATTGACAAAGAAAATGTTACTTAGTCTGCTTTTGGTTTAAATGAGTTGGTAGGTGACTTCTCTGAAATGGAAGTCAAAAAGGTCGTTTTTGCTCAATAAATCAGTTTACATAATAAATTCTGCAAAATCCTCCGAAGGCTCAGTGTATCTCCATAAAATGATAGTAAATTGTCATTTATCTAATTTGCATAATAATAGGCCAAATATTTGCATGCAGTTGAAACAACATTGACTCTTTGAATGGTAAATTTATCTCAGGACATGGAATAATAGATAGATTAATGTGCCTGAAGTTTTGGAGCATTGCTTGAGAAAAATTCAGAGGTTATTGAACAAAAACGACCTTTTTTTGCCTCCAATTTTAGAGATCGAGATTGCCCTAACCTGATAAGTGAGTTATTAGAGACCTTACCATAGCAGCATTTCTGGCATTAACAGTAAACTTGACATCTTCCACATACAGACATTGAACTGGTATATTTCTTGTACAAATATCCAGTCAATATTTGGATATAGTGAGAGACAATCACTTGAAATCTTTGAAGCAATCCCTTGTACAATACTCGCAATCCCCAGGGTGGAGGGGTGCATGGGTGAGGGTCGTAATTCACTAAATTGTAGACATATTTACTCTTAAAAGGGTGATTTCAGACATTAAATTTGAACAATTGAATTGTTTGGATAATCTTCTAATGTTGGATTTTCACTATAGTTGAAGTTAATCCCTGGACAATGCTGTCTGGCCTCGATGGCAGCAGGTGGTGCAATGACACATGGTTCATCAATTGGGCTGCTTTGCTATCTCTTTAATCCAGAATATATTTTAAATCATGATAACTGGTATATTTTCGACCTGAAGTTACCAAAATCATCATAAATGTAAGCTTATTGGTCCTTTCTTGGAATAGTAGGAATATCATGAGGGTAGAGATCATGAGAACGAACCAGAGCTCACGTGGTGGCCCAGGTGCTGTTTAGCTGTTACCACCACTGGGGCAAGACAGTATTGTCCAAGGATTAATGTGGAAAGGGCAGATTATACTTGTCTCTTATAAAAATTGGTCGATACTTCATGTAGGAACTATTGTCTGGGTCATTGTGTCGCTGAAAAGGCACAGGTCTAGACACATTGTTGTCCCCAGACTTGGCTATTGTATGCATTGTCTTGTGATACTTACATGAAGTATGAACCTAAAAATTGCACCCTGCAGGAATAGAATTGGTATCAGAGATAACAGAGGAGGAGCTCAAGGCTGCAGAGGGGGACAAACGTGAATTACCACCAGGTATCAAAGAGGCATACACTAACCCTGCTCCACCAAATCAAGTAAGTTATATGACAGGCCTACTCTAAGACTGTTACTTATCAATATTAGTCAAGTTAGTGAAATGGAATTATGAGTTAGTGAAGTTAAATTATGAGGCCCTGATATTGTATCATATCCTCTTATTATGCCCCCCCTCTAACTAGAGGGGGGGCATATAGCGATCGCTTTGTCCGTCCGTCTGTCCGTCTGTCCATCCGTCTGTCCGTCTGTCCGTCCGAATTTCTTGTCCGGGCAATATCTCGGTTAATATTTGATGGACAGGATCGAAACTTGCATGGAATGTGGCCAGTGGCTCGTAGTTGTGCAGCGTGGAGTTTTTTCCGAGTTCCGGTATAATTTTCAAGAGTTATGGCCCTTTTTCTGAAATCTCTGTGAATGGGACTTGTCCGGGCTGGATCTTGGTTAATATTGTATGGACAAGTATGAAATTTGCATGATATGTGGTCAATGACCCACAGTTGTGCAGCGTAAAGTTTCTCCACGTTTCGCTGATATTTTCAAGAGTTATGGCCCTTTGTTCCTGAATTCTCCGTGAATTGGGACTTGTCCGGGCTGGATCTCGGTTAATATTGTATGGACAATTATGAAATTTGCAGGATGTGTGGTCAGTGCCCTGTAGTTGTGCAGCGTGAATTTTCTCCGCGTTTCGCATATATTTTCAAGAGTTATGGCCCTTTTTTCTTCAAATCTTTGTGAATTGGAACTTGTCCGGGCTGGATCTCGGTGAATATTGTATGAACAATTATGAAATTTGCAGGATATGTGATCAGTGCCCTGTAGTTGTGCAGCGTGAAGTTCCTCCGCGTTTCGCATATATTTGCAAGAGTTATGGCCCTTTTTTCTTCAAATCTTTGTGAATTGGAACTTGTCCGGGCTGGATCTCGGTGAATATTGTATGAACAATTATGAAATTTGCAGTATATGTGATTAGTGCCCTGTAGTTGTGCAGCGTGAAGTTTCTCCACATTTCGCCTATATTTTCAAGAGTTATGGCCCTTTTTTCTTCAAATCTTTGTGAATTGGGATTTGTAGGGCTGGATCTCGGTTAATATTGTATGAACAAGTATGAAATTTGCATGATATGTGGTCAGTGACCCATAGGTGTGTAGCGTGAAGTTTCTCTCTTTTCGGTTATATTTTCAAGAGTTATGGCCCTTTGTTTAAACCTAAGTGAATGGGATATATTTATTTGTCCAAGCTGGATCTCGGTCCATAACTGATTTGAACCAGGAAAATGGCTATATTATATGTTATTCTACATTCCAAAGCAGACAACATAGGTCCTGAAGTATGAAATTGCCCCAAAAACAGTGAATTGGGTACAAAATTCACTGATCGCTTCATAATTTCACCACAATATACTCCCAAGGAATGTAGGTCACAGGTCACATTTTCGGATTTGGCGAAAGCCCTGGCGACCATCTTGCATCGAAGCATCGTATTATCACTTGTTGTTGCTTGATATTTGGAATATGTATTATGTGAGACATGGCAAAAAAGTGACTGAAACAGAATTTTTATAATTACGCAATTAGGCCTCCACCAACCAATAAAGAACAGAACAATGGCGGGGCAGTGTCGGATTAAAGTGGAAGGGGGGGCATACAATTGAGCAATCTCTGATTGCTTCCTTCCTGTGTTGGTTGCAGTTTCCTGTTGCTTCAATGCATTTTACTGGGAAGTGTGGATTTTGGCCTACTAAATATTCACTTCTGGGTCCCGCTACATGTATCTCTGTAGTGGCGCATAGGCATGATTAACCAGCCATTTAAATGTTTGGATGGGTAACATCGAAAAGGATGGTACTGTGTAAATCACTTAGTAGAATGGAAAGAAGAATCAAGCTGTCAAAAATGGGCGACCTTCCTTGTTATGAAATTAGGGAAGAGCCACTTTGTGTGAAACCGTGGCTAGTGTGGACTGCACCCTAACATACCCTCACAAAACAGCAGTAGACCTACAGCTACTTTACAGCATAGTTACAGTTGATCTCTGCAATAGAGATACAGCAGTACTACAGTAGCTTGTACAGCTGTGATGCAGTTGACAGTGCAGCTACAATACAGTAGTACTGCAAGTCAACTGGACCAAGTTGCCCATATGAAACATCATGGTTGCAGTAGATCTGCAGCCATCCCAATTATGTTAATTACTACTGTACGTCAACTGCAGTACAGCGAACCTTTAGTAGTTGGGCGGAGCCAGGTATGCAAATTACTACTGCACTACAGCTGTTAGATTTGCAGTGGATCTGCAGTCATCTCAATTATTTTGATTAGGTTGCAGCAGGCATGCAGTAGTCAACAAAAGTAGGCCTGCAGCGTTATGAAGGGTACGTAATATGGAAGCCACTTGAGGTGGAGATGCAGTATTGCTGCAGATCAACTAAAATTCTACTTACAGTGGAGATGCAGTTGAACAGTGCATAGCTAAGCCAGTCAGCACTGCTTTTGACAACTGATTCATGTCGCAGAATATATTCTGACTACACAGATGCAGTGTGCACTAGATTCTATCATGAGATGTAACATTAATCATTATGTAAATTAAACAACAGTATGTGATGAATAATTGCTATGATTATATGGATCAATGTATGTTAGACCACATTCTAGTTTAATTTATTGATGTCAAATTGTCAAGATAATTGTTTTTGTTTTCAAGTGCCCATTTTGTGGCTACATTGCAACTACACTTGAATTCAATCTTTTTTTTTATTAAACTTACTTTATTTTTACACTTACAAGTCCTTTAGGACTGGAGAAATGATAATACTGATGACGTATTATATATCTCTCAGTCACGTGATGAATTGTGTATTCATTCATCTGTATGACACGTGAACACTTAGAAATCTAACATCGCTTATAAACACGAAACCAACTAAATTGTCATTGTCAACGCAAAGTACATATGCTGCAAGGTGTGAAATCCTATATGTAACCTGATACACCAAATTAAAGCTTGCTCTTCCGACTGTGCCAGCTCAGGGATCTCGTGCTGGCAGTTAAGTTGATGTCATGTTACATGAGGGAGGTGACAGGCTAAATGAATTGTATAACAGTCCCCACCTGCCATTTAATTGTCATGGATGTTAGGGGCCTGCATTGCCTCAAGGGATAGAAGTGGTATTTTATTGTCATGGATGTAGGGACCTACATCATCAGGTTTCATGACCATTGCATACATGCATGCCAGCCATGCCAGCACCAAAATTGAGCTGGTGTGGCTCCTAGTTCATGATTTGATTTAACAGCTCGGATGAAGAGCGCATACATGTATATTCAGCTTGATACCGCAATACTGAAAGACACTAAATATTACCAGAAATTCCACAGTATACAATTATCACACATTGATGAAATGGACACAAATGTGCAGTAATTATATATATATATACGTGTATATATGTCAAGTTTTTGCACTAGGAGGACAGCTGTTGTATTAAAAAAACCAAAGTTTTTGCAGCTGGCATGCAGTGGAGTTCCATTCCATATGTCTGTCAAGTTTTTGCAGCAGATCTACAGTAGGTTAGATTGCCAGAAATCGGAGTTCCTGCAGTTGATGTGCAAGTAGTACCAATCGGTGGTAAATCCATGCAGTTGAAGTCCAGCGTTCAACTACGTCTCAACTGTAAGGAGACAGAAGGTGTACAGTTGGGTTACAGCTGATTTACAGTAATGCTGCAACCTGCCGTACCTTCTGCTGTTTTGTAAGGGTATGATTGTGATGGTGCCTTTGTTGGATCATGGTATCTGAACGTTTTTATGTGGAACAATGGTTATCAGCGTAATTTGTCTGACATTGATGATGGTACAACCTGGTGGCTGGGGGCAAATACTCCTACTTTGATTGGTTGGAAATTTTCCTGTTGTGTATACCATCTCCTCGGCCCTTTGATGGTCAATTGCAACTTGATTGTACCCTGCAAACATTGGATAATTAGCTTAGTGCCTTCGCTGGTATATTGGCTACAGCTGCAGCATTTAGATTCAGTCTGTAATGCAGGTTACTGTAGTTGATCTCAATATGTAATAATCTATGGTGAAGATAAATTTTGCATTCTGTTGGTATGTATATTCAACGTACTGTGAGCAAATTCATCACATTTTTGCAAGGACATTATTATTTTGTTGATATTCCCATAAAAAAAAAATGTGTTTACTACATGTAGATCTGGCCTACTTTCATTATGTAATTGTGTAATATTCTTCAATCTTTCAGAAAGACAACTCGGCGATTATAGAAACAACGGACCAGAGCTTAGATGACCTCATGGCACAAATGAAAGGCTTATAATAGACATCATCATCTCACTGTTTACATGCTATTTTTATTTATCGACAATCAAGATGCTCCCAAGTATTTGCTGCGAGCCTGTGTATATTTCCTGCAAGCCTGTCCGAAACTGTTAAACTCCTCAATTTCGTGACTGCTCTGGCGATTGTGTCTAAGTCATCTGACCTCGCATATTCCTGGTCAAAAGGATTTTACAGCTCCCAGATTTATTGTGGGAAATCTTTGGACATGTGGCACAGCACATACAGATATGCGTCCACTAACATAATCCTCGGGTTTCTCCCCATGATAAGGAGATTAAATATATAATAAAATAAAATGTCAATTTTACCCCTCATTCTGCCCTTGAAAAGCCTCGTCTATACTTTTTTCTTTGTTTTTGATCATAAGTAAACTTCCCAGAATGCAATGATATCATGACGTTCTCTCCGACAAAGAAAATTCACCATTGGTATGTCACATGAGCAGACTAAACGTAGTTTCAACATGGCTGCCAATATGGATTCCTACTAGTGCTGGGCGAGTAAGTATATCCTACATTACAGTGCACAATACACTATCTCGTCCACTAACAGGAGTTTACCATTCGGCAGTCTTGTAGTCTAATGTAGGATACCCTGTCTCACCCACTAACAGGAGTTTACCACTCGGCACAGTCTCGTACATGTAGTGTAATGTAGGATACACTGTCTCATCCACTAACAGGAGTTTACCACTCGACACAGTCTTGTACATGTAGTGTAATGTAGGATACACTGTCTCACCCACCTCATGGCACAAATGAAAGGCTTATAATAGACATCATCATCTGACTGTTTACATGCTATTTTTATTTATTGACAATGAAGATGCTCCCAAGTATTTGCTGCGAGCCTGTGTATATTTCCTGCAAGCCTGTCCGAAACTGTTGAACCACTCGGTACAGTCTTGTACATGTAGTGTAATGTAGGATACACTGTCTCACCCACTAACAGGAGTTTACCACTCGGCACAGTCTTGTACATGTAGTGTAATGTAGGATACACTGTCTCACCCAGTAACAGGAGTTTACCACTCGGCAGAGTCTTGTACATGTAGTGTAATGTAGGATACACTGTCTCACCCAGTAACAGGAGTTTACCACTCGACACAGTCTTGTACATGTAGTGTAATGTAGGATACACTGTCTCATCCACTAACAGGAGTTTACCACTCGGCACAGTCCTGTACATGTAGTGTAATGTAGGATACACTGTCTCACCCAGTAACAGGAGTTTACCACTTGGCACAGTCTTGTAATGTAGTGTAATGTAGGATACACTGTCTCACCCACTAACAGGAGTTTACCACTCGACAGAGTCTTGTACATGTAGTGTACTGTAGGATACACTGTCTCACCCACTAACAGGAATTTACCACTCGGCACAGTCTTGTACATGTATTGTAATGTAGGATACACTGTCTCACCCAGTAACAGGAGTTTACCACTCGGCACAGTCTTGTACATGTAGTGTAATGTAGGATACACTGTCTCACCCACCAACAGGAGTTTAGTACTCGGCACAGTCTTGTACATGTAGTGTAATGTAGGATACACTGTCTCACCCAGTAACAGGAGTTTACCACTCGGCACAGTCTTTTTCATGTAGTGTAATATAGGATACACTGTCTCACCCACTAACAGGAGTTTACCACTCTGCACAGTCTTGTACATGTAGTGTAATGTAGGATACACTGTCTCACCCACCAACAGGAGTTTACCACTCGGCACAGTCTTGTACATGTAGTGTGATGTAGGATACACTGTCTCACCCACCAACAGGAGTTTACCACTCGGCACAGTCTTGTACATGTAGTGTAATGTAGGATACACTGTCTCACCCACTAACAGGAGTTTACCACTCAGCACAGTGTTGTACATGTATTGTAATGTAGGATACACTGTCTCACCCACTAACAGGAGTTTACCACTCGGCACAGTCTTGTACATGTATTGTAATGTAGGATATACTGTCTCACCCACTAACAGGAGTTTACCACTCGGCACAGTCTTGTACATGTAGTGTAATGTAGATACACTGTCTCACCCACTAACAGAGCTTACCACTCGGCACAGTCTTGTACATGTAGTGTAATGTAGGATACACTGTCTCACCCACTAACAGGAGTTTACCACTCGGCAGTCTTGTACATGTATTGTAATGTAGGATACACTGTCTCACCCACTAACAGGAGTTTACCACTCGGCAGTCTTGTACATGTATTGTAATGTAGGATACACTGTCTCACCCACTAACAGGAGTTTACCACTCGGCAGTCTTTTTCATGTAGTGTAATGTAGGATACACTGTCTCACCCCTAACAGGAGTTTAGTACTCGGCACAGTCTTGTACATGTGGTGTAATGTAGGATACACTGTCTCGGCCACTAACAGGAGTTTACAACTCGGCACAGTCTTGTACATGTAGTGTAATGTGGGATACACTGTCTCACCCACTAACAGGAGTTTAGTACTCGGCACAGTCTTGTACATGTAGTGTAATGTAGGATACACTGTCTCCCCCCTAACAGGAGTTTAGTACTCGGCACAGTCTTGTACATGTAGTGTAATGTAGGATACACTGTCTCACCCACTAACAGGAGTTTACCACTCGGCACAGTCTTGTACATGTATTGTAATGTAGGATACACTGTCTCACCCACTAACAGGAGTTTACCACTCAGCACAGTCTTGTACATGTAGTATAATGTAGGATACACTGTCTCACCAACTAACAGGAGTTTACCACTCAGCACAGTCTTGTACATGTATTGTAATGTAGGATACACTGTCTCACCCACTAACAGGAGTTTACAACTCGGCACAGTCTTGTACATGTATTGTAATGTAGGATACACTGTCTCACCCACTAACAGGAGTTTACCACTCGGCACAGTCTTGTACATGTATTGTAATGTAGGATACACTGTCTCACCAACTAACAGGAGTTTACCACTCAGCACAGTCTTGTACATGTATTGTAATGTAGGATACACTGTCTCACCAACTAACAAGAGTTTACCACTCAGCACAGTCTTGTACATGTATTGTAATGTAGGATACACTGTCTCACCCACTAACAGGAGTTTACCACTCAGCACAGTCTTGTACATGTATTGTAATGTAGGATACACTGTCTCACCAACTAACAGGAGTTTACCACTCAGCACAGTCTTGTACATGTATTGTAATGTAGGATACACTGTCCCACCCACTAACAGGAGTTTACCACTCGGCACAGTCTTGTACATGTATTGTAATGTAGGATACACTGTCTCACCAACTAACAGGAGTTTACCACTCAGCAGTCTTGTACATGTATTGTAATGTAGGATACACTGTCTCACCCACTAACAGGAGTTTACCACTCAGCACAGTCTTGTACATGTAGTGTAATGTAGGATACACTGTCTCACCCACTAACAGGAGTTTACCACTCGGCACAGTCTTGTACATGTAGTGTAATGTAGGATACACTGTCTCACCCACTAACAGGAGTTTACCACTCGGCACAGTCTTGTACATGTAGTGTAATGTAGGATACACTGTCTCACCCACTAACAGGAGTTTACCACTCGGCACAGTCTTGTACATGTAGTGTAATGTAGGATACACTGTCTCACCCACTAACAGGAGTTTACCACTCGGCACAGTCCTGTACATGTAGTGTAATGTAGGATACACTGTCTCACCCAGTAACAGGAGTTTACCACTCGGCACAGTCTTGTACATGTAGTGTAATGTAGGATACACTGTCTCATCCACTAACAGGAGTTTACCACTCAGCACAGTCTTGTACATGTAGTGTAATGTAGGATACACTGTCTCACCCACTAACAGGAGTTTACCACTCGGCACAGTCTTGTACATGTAGTGTAATGTAGGATACACTGTCTCACCCACTAACAGGAGTTTACCACTCAGCACAGTCTTGTACATGTAGTGTAATGTAGGATACACTGTCTCACCCACTAACAGGAGTTACCACTCGGCACAGTCTTGTACATGTAGTGTAATGTAGGATACACTGTCTCACCCACTAACAGGAGTTACCACTCGGCACAGTCTTGTACATGTAGTGTAATGTAGGATACACTGTCTCACCCACTAACAGGAGTTACCACTCGGCACAGTCTTGTACATGTAGTGTAATGTAGGATACACTGTCTCACCCAGCAACAGGAGTTTACCACTCGGCACAGTCTTGTACATGTAGTGTAATGTAGGATACACTGTCTCACCCAGTAACAGGAGTTTACCACTCTGCACAGTCTTGTACATGTAGTGTAATGTAGGATACACTGTCTCACCCACCAACAGGAGTTTACCACTCTGCACAGTCTTGTACATGTAGTGTAATGTAGGATACACTGTCTCACCCACCAACAGGAGTTTACCACTCTGCACAGTCTTGTACATGTAGTGTAATGTAGGATACACTGTCTCACCCAGTAACAGGAGTTTACCACTCTGCACAGTCTTGTACATGTAGTGTAATGTAGGATACACTGTCTCACCCAGTAACAGGAGTTTACCACTCGGCACAGTCTTGTACATGTAGTGTAATGTAGGATACACTGTCTCACCCACTAACAGGAGTTTACCACTCTGCACAGTCTTGTACATGTAGTGTAATGTAGGATACACTGTCTCACCCACTAACAGGAGTTTACCACTCGGCAGTCTTTTTCATGTAGTGTAATGTAGGATACACTGTCTCACCCCTAACAGGAGTTTAGTACTCGGCACAGTCTTGTACATGTGGTGTAATGTAGGATACACTGTCTCGGCCACTAACAGGAGTTTACAACTCGGCACAGTCTTGTACATGTAGTGTAATGTGGGATACACTGTCTCACCCACTAACAGGAGTTTAGTACTCGGCACAGTCTTGTACATGTAGTGTAATGTAGGATACACTGTCTCCCCCCTAACAGGAGTTTAGTACTCGGCACAGTCTTGTACATGTAGTGTAATGTAGGATACACTGTCTCACCCACTAACAGGAGTTTACCACTCGGCACAGTCTTGTACATGTATTGTAATGTAGGATACACTGTCTCACCCACTAACAGGAGTTTACCACTCAGCACAGTCTTGTACATGTAGTATAATGTAGGATACACTGTCTCACCAACTAACAGGAGTTTACCACTCAGCACAGTCTTGTACATGTATTGTAATGTAGGATACACTGTCTCACCCACTAACAGGAGTTTACAACTCGGCACAGTCTTGTACATGTATTGTAATGTAGGATACACTGTCTCACCCACTAACAGGAGTTTACCACTCGGCACAGTCTTGTACATGTATTGTAATGTAGGATACACTGTCTCACCAACTAACAGGAGTTTACCACTCAGCACAGTCTTGTACATGTATTGTAATGTAGGATACACTGTCTCACCAACTAACAGGAGTTTACCACTCAGCACAGTCTTGTACATGTATTGTAATGTAGGATACACTGTCTCACCCACTAACAGGTGTTTACCACTCAGCACAGTCTTGTACATGTATTGTAATGTAGGATACACTGTCTCACCAACTAACAGGAGTTTACCACTCAGCACAGTCT